>WBZZ01006388.1:27500-30000 GCA_019918135.1 Paulinella micropora
TTGTGTGTGGATTTCTTGAATGCGGTTCGAGAAGTAGGATGCAAAGAACTGGACTGTACCTTCGTTGAAATTAAAATTTCGTCGAAGTTTGTCTAGTAGCTTTGAGTGCTCTACTGTATCGTATGCTTTCGAGAGGTCTACATAGAGAGCTAGTGCTAGCTCTTTTGTCTTTATGTTTTTGTATTTGGTTTATTATGGTTTGGACTGTCATGGTTGTGCTTGAGTTAGGTCGAAATGCGTATTGTGTATGTGATATTATGTTGTGTTTTGTTAGGTGATCCATTATTTGTTTATTTATTATTGTGTCAAATACTTTAGCTATTATAGGTAGTAATGATATCGGTCTGTAGTTGGCTGGCATGCTTGTGTCGCTGGCTTCCTATTGTTATGTAATGATCGTTGAGTGCGTTTGCTATTTCTATGGGGTCTGTGTATGTTTTTTTGTTGTATTGTATTGTGGTTGGCGACGCTCTCGGTGGTTTGTTGTTAGGTACTAACTCTCTGAGTTTTCTATGTTGTTTTTTTGGGTTGTTTTTATTTTCTTCTAGCGTCTTCATAACTTCGTCTTTTTTTGCTTTGTGTATTATTTTGTCGACTTTGTATCTCTGTGTCCTGTATGCTTGTTTGTTTTCTGTTGTTGGGTTATCTCTCCATTTTTTATATAGTAGGTGCTTTTTTCTTATTTGCCTCTTTATTATGGGGCTGCACCAGCTTTTTCTTCTATTGCATTGCTTTGGTTTTCGTTCGAAGTGTTCTATGACTTTTGTTATTGTTGTTTGTATGTCTCTAAACTTTTGGTTTGTGTCGCTGCTTTCTGTGTTGTCCTGTGTGATGTATTCTAACTGTGTTTTGAGGTTTGCTAGGATTGTGTCTTTATTTTTGTCGTATATGTTTTTGGTGAGTCTGGGTGTGTTGTCTGTGTTTGGTTTTCTTGTATGTGTCTGTATTATTGCGTATATGGGTTGGTGGTCTGATATGCATGGGCTTATGATGTTTGCTTCTATGTTGGCATTGATGTTAGTGATTATCATGTCTATGAGTGTATGGGATGTTGTGTGGACCATGTCGTGCCTTGTTGCTTTTGTTATTGTTGTGTAGAGGTTGTTGTGTACCATTAGGTTTTGAAAGTCTGTGTGTGGTTTATGTATGTTGTCTAATAGGTTGTAGTTGAGGTCACCTACCATTGTTATTGTGCTTGTAGGCGTTTTGTGTAGTATGCTGTTTATGTTATTTTGTAGTTCATGTATGAATTGTTTGTCTATGAGTGGGCGTCTATACATACATATTATTGTGTGTATTGGTTTGTTTTTAAGTTTATTGTTATATATTCTTAGTGTTAGTTGAGTTTTGCATGAGTCCGATATAGTTTGTTTATCGTCTATTGTAATGTGCATGTTGCTTTTACAGTATATTGAGATGTCGATGTGATGTTTGGCTGTGTATGTAGGGATAGGGAATGCATTGTTACTGATTGGTTGGGTTATGTAGTTATCTGTGAGTATGATGATGTCTGGTTGGAAGGGTAGGAGTTGTAGGTGTGTGATTAGGTCTTGATGATGTGCTTTGAGAGAGTGGATGTTGGTGTGATATATTGTGAGTGTATTGTTGTGTGTGTTGTTGTTTTTATTGTTATTCTTATTATTATTCTTATTATTATTGTTGTGTTTTGTGTTTTTATTATATGTTTTATTTTTGTTATTTTTAGAGCTGAGCGATAGGTATGGTGTGAAGGATTGTGGGAGGAGATTTGGGTGGGTGATATGCTCTGGGGGTTTTTGTTGAGGGGTCATTTAGGTGCTCATGGAGGTGTTGTTGTGCTGCTTGTTTGGTTTGTTGAGTATATATGATTCTTTGATTATGTTTATATCTTCTTCTGTCTTAATCACTAGCCTATGCTCCTTTGTCTGCTGCTTGAAGATGACCTCACCGTCTCTTGTCCAGACGTAGATGGTCTCGCCAGTGGCCTCAACGAGTTCCTTCTTGAGCTTGATCGCCTGTTTCAGAAGCATGAGAGTGTTTTGTGGGAGGCTTTCTATCTATCGATCTATCTATCTATCTATCTATCTATCTATCTATCGATCTATCGATCTATATATCTATCTACCTATCAATTTATCTATCTACCTATCAATTTATCTATCTATCTATCTATCTATCTATCTATCTATCTATCTATCTATCTATCTACCTACCTACCTACCTACCTACCTACCAACCTACCTACCTACCTACCTCCTACCTACCTACCTATCTACCTACCTACCTACCTACCTACCTACCTATCTACCTATCTATCTATCTATCTATCTACCTACCTACCTACCTACCTACCTACCTACCCCAGCCCTGTACCCAGTCGCCGATTGGCAGCGGGGTGGAATGGATGCCTATGTCTTCGGATATGCAGAGCTGATAGACCAAACATATCTTTCTACCTACCTACCTACCTACCTACCTACCTACCTACCCACCTACCCACCCACCTACCTACCTACCTACC
>WBZZ01006388.1:50000-119572 GCA_019918135.1 Paulinella micropora
ATTTAGAGTACGTAGATTTCTACTTGTTGCAGACTTCTGAGTTGCAAAATACTAGGCGAACACTGTTGAACCGTGCTTGACGTAAATTGTGAGTTCGCTAAGCTTAAGCTTTGCAAAACTTGAACTAGTGTAAAGTACTTGAAGGACTCATGATGACTTCAAGTCCAACTTGTACTACTGAGTTCGAGTGTCCAGGAATTGCTTCTTCAAGTCAAGCCAGTGGGAAAAAGGCTCCCACTGTTGTGACTCAGTGTGTGCTTATTAGCTTATTTTTCCGGAGCTCTTGCTTCCTTGTCCACAAATATACCGCAACGTGCGTGTTTCACTTGAAATGAGTGGAAAATGTAATAGAGTCCGTGGGAAAAAGGCAATAGTTAACCTTTTGTAAAAAGAACTTTGACTTGATCGTTTGACTTCAAGGACTGTCATTTCTGAACGAAATCGAAAACTAGTTAGTGAAGTCGAAACATCGTGCATAGGCCTCGGAGAATCTAACTGGCCGGTCAAAAACAGTAAAATGTCAACGGTAGCCTACGGTGATTTTGGCCGGTCGTTAAAGTGCTCAGTCTGATAGCTCCCCCGCCCCAGACCTAACGGTTGAGTAGAGTTGCGTACAGAATGAGGCTACGGTGACTAACGATGGGTCAGTGACTTGTCTCAATAAAAAGAAAAGGAGAAAAGGGAAAGATGTGTCTCTTTAAACCTCAGAGGAAGATGAAAAAGAAGTACGTCGATGTGTAGCGCATTGTAGACCGAGATCAGCCGGGGCCCAATATCGGGATGCGAAAGCGGGACTGAGACAATTGAGGCGCAGTAGCGATGCGTTGATATTGGGGAGCTGACGTCGAGCCGTAGGAAGCTAGGTGGCCATGTATCGCGTAGAATGGAGCGCCAGGGAGATTGGGCCTGGTTACAAATTAGTCTGGTTTGTTGGCAGGATCTTTGTTTTAGGTAAGAGAGTAGTTGAATGGATCGTTGCTTTCCGGGTGCGGAGGGAACCAAAACCGCTTGAGGTTGTGCTGCTCAAAGTCAGTGCGATAGGCATGTAATAGTTCGGTTCGATCTATTTTGACAGATAGGAAGTAGGGCGCTTGGACTACTTCTTTTTGTATACGTGCCCAAGTCAGAACTGGACATTCAACCCATAGTTGATTGTTGTTTTTGTCGTCGAGCTTGGACTACCATTCGAGAAAGGCGTATTCTTGCTTGTGTGATGCCTTTATCCGAAACTGAGTTTGGGGGTGGTTTGGGGCAAGTTTCACTCAGAGTCTTGTACGTGTCAATGAGCCGACCAAGTAGGTGCTTATTCCGGCGAGGTAGTTTTTCAGCCATGGCAAAGAGTAGATTTATCCAGGTTTTGCAGTCGAGTTCGTCTGAGGGAGATGTGCTTCGCTTTTTGTCGGA
Source organism: Paulinella micropora (assembly GCA_019918135.1). Classification (NCBI taxonomy): domain Eukaryota; phylum Cercozoa; class Imbricatea; order Euglyphida; family Paulinellidae; genus Paulinella; species Paulinella micropora. The sequence goes on from WBZZ01006388.1 coordinate 51,405, forward strand.
TTTAGACTGATTGCGTTCGAAGTCAATAGTGGGGAGACGTAGTGCTGTTTGTATTCTTTTTACAAAGGTGATGGTAGACTTGAGAAGTGATTTGAGAATGAAGCCAGGCGTTGGATGTGGTATGGTGGCAGCGCTAAGTTTGCCCACTCGTCCTAGTGTTCCTTCTAGTGATGCTAGTCGGAAAGAGGCATACGATGACCAGATGCTTTGTCCAACCCCGACAGGTGCAGGTAGGTTTCTTCATAGTATGTGGTTGGAGTTTGAAGTTCGCGAGATGTCGTGGGGCATTGATAAGTCTCGACGCAATGGAGGCTGGCCTCTTGTAGCTGACTTTGCATAGTGAAAGAAGGGTCTTTCGCGTATTTTTATCAGAGAGAAAGATTCGTAGTATACATTCCTGAAGGGTGCGGAGAGATCTTCTGTTGATGCACATTCTGTCGTTCGTCTCCATGATTAGGTTTTGTTGGACAGGATGAGAGGGTGTGTCTTCCTCAGGTGATGTGATAAGACATTGCAAGCATAAAGTTTTGTGCGGTGGTTTTCAATGCTTTTTGCTTGTTGCCATATTCTGAGCGCTTGGTAGGCTGTTGCTTTTCGTATGTGTTTGATCCAACGGTAGGGATGGTATGCAATAAGACTTCAACGCGCAGGTCATTGGTTAGTTCAAGGATGGCTCCCGAATTAGACAGACGTAGTAAGCAATGGGCTCCAGGTTTTGTTAGATAGTGTCGGGCTGTGGCCGAGCGTGATAACACGTATGGTTGGCGCGTAGATGTTTGGGATCCTTCGTAGATTTTTGTGGTTCCATAGAAGCGTGATGTATAGTCCTAATCGTTTAGTCCGTGGCCATTGCCATGTTTGCAGAAGTTGAAAGACAGTGCCAGGGTCAAGGTCATCACAGATGGCGGAGATTGAGTGGCGTACGAGTGGAGATCCTTCTCTTGGTATGGCTTCGCAGTAGGTGAGTACCGGTATGTCGTTGGGCATTGGCAAGACTTCTGCATTGCATGGTACATCTGTATGGATGACGATAGTTGCAGACTTCGTGTGGGAAAATGTCGAGAGAAGGGTCTTGGGGTATCATTTGTGCGAAACGTGGCTGAGGGGTAGGCTTTACGTCTCATGTTAGGGTCGGTTTGAGCCAAGCGATGAATTTGCTTCCATGCGGCGTCAATTGGTTCGGGCTGAGTCTTGTTCCATTTAGTTTCTGATTGCGGGAGCATGCCCATGAGAAGGAGGGGTATGAATATGAAGCGATGCATTCCTAGTTGACAACCTTTGATCAGGAGACGGGTTTGTTCTGGTTGGTGTTGTCGTGCGGCACTGAAGTTACGCATTCCCCTGAGTTCTGATTTCATTCGCTTTTCCTATTGGAAGGATTCTCCGATGTAGCAATGTACAGTGCCAGGTGTGTTAGACCACTATTATTAATATAGTGACCTATGGTAGCTACACTACACCAATAGCAGTATTACAGCTTTAATAAGAAAAGGCGCGAACAGGACACGCGCGTAACTTGACTGGCCGGATCGTAAGTAATGGCTCTACCGACACCGTTACTCTGATACGGCCGGTCCTCAACTATTAATTAAGATTATAGTTCCAACAATCCCCCTGGAGCAAAGTAAATTAACATGTAAGTTACTGCCGGTCCTATAAAAGTTACCCTCACACTCTCCGAGAAGTAATGTCGGGGTTGGCTACCCTTCTATCCACAGCGAGTGTGCATCAATTAGAATACATACAAGGAAGCGGGCCTGTGGTATAGTCGGGCCTACCCAACGAGAAGAGGATTATTTCCCTACTCTCCCTACCTCGCGTATGAGTAAAAGTGACATGTAATAGACATATATATAGATCATATGCATATGAAAGTACATAGATATAGTAATGACCTCGAAAGAAGCGATAACATAAATATGTAATATTCTTATAATAATACATATGTACGATCTATAACTATCGAAACTATGAAAGCAATGCAAAAATAAAATTTTCAAGCGCTTCCCGTAAGGGGGGTTAAAATCTTTTTTAAAAAAATATTGGCGGGTCTGTATTCTCTGAAGGGAGGGCCCCAGGTCTATCGACTCACGAGGAGCGATGAATCACCCTTCGACCCAACCACAACCAGATTTCCAATTTAGTCTCTTAAAAAATATATATATATAATCGAGAGTATATATATTATATAAATTCTATACTATCGATCGAAGAGAATTATCCATGAAGCGCAGTTCGGATTTCGGGGCTCTGCGCCAGCCCGGGAACACGAACGTACTTAGCATCAGGGCCATCAGATCGCCGCTGGAGCAACGTAGATCCATCGATGAAACTCGAATAATCTTCTCCTCCCCCTGAGCTGATCGGAATTATTTCTACTACTATTAGTAAATAAAGGAGAGAGGGGGAGCGTAGGTGAAAGTCCCAACTTATGCGCGTCTGCAAAATCTCGCGCGAAACGCAGTGTCCGGCAGGCCGTTGCCAAAGTACCTATATCACCCCCCTCAACATAAAGTCTGCGGAAAATTACAAAACTTAATATAAAGCGCAACTGAAAACGAATATAATATACTTTGCACCACGTAATATATCCGGTGCTCATAGCTTGAGTTCCTTTCCGAACTTAGCGAGAAATTCCTTCACCAACTTCACCGAGATCTGATCCGCAAAGTAATTGATTTCTCGTACGTGAAATTCATCTTGGTAAATAAGTCTGCGATATTATCCTCCGTTGGTACCCGGAATAACTTCACAACTCCCCTGTTGACCAACTTTTCGAGTAAGTGGTACCTTACGTCGATATGTTTGGTCCGTGATTCCCCCAATCCTCTTTTCGATAAGATGATGGTTCCCTCATTATCTTCGGTAAAACCTTTTGGGGGCAATCCGGCGATATCACGGAGGGTCTGTCTCAGGGCAAGTAGCTCCCTGACCGCTTCGTTGGCCGATACGGTCTCTGACTCGAGGGTTAATTGAGCTATGACGGACTGGAGTTTGGAAAACCAAGCAATAGGTGCTCCATTGAAGAGGAAGATATATCCGGAACGGGACTTTTGCGTGGCTTTCTCCCCTGCGAAGTCTGAGTCAACGTACCCGACAAGTGGGTGCTCGTTGACCAGCTTCTCTATACTAGCTATCACGGGGACACAGAAGTCGTTGATGTCCATAGCCTTGCACGCGTAAAGGCCTAATGCCTTTTCTGCGGCAGATGGACCGCTAGCCGGTCTCCATGATTTGGGGAGCCTAGGAACGCGAAACCCTTCGGACAGCATCTTAACTAACCGCTCATCGCCCCGTTTGAAAAACAGAGCTCTAGGAGTCAGCAACCACAGGAACATCCTAGTGAATAACGACGAGACATGGCAACCGCTAGGCGACTGCAAAATTGACACTGCAATCACGATGCAGTACAATGATTTTCCAAGCCCAGATCCCAATGTGCCGGCATGGGACATAAAAGAAGACAATATGGTCTTTCGATACGCCCCGCAAGGAAAAGCCAAAGTTCGCAGTCTCACAGGAAAGCCAAAGTTTTTTGACCCTAGCCTGGCAGAACAAAAGACGACTTATAGTCGCAGAGCTAGGGCAAAGCGTCAGCAGCCTGGTTCAGCTGAAAAAAAGGATGACTCGCACGTGTCAGAAGCTGAACAACAGCCGAAAAAACGGCGGGAGGGCAAACCTTCTCAAGCCACGAAGAAGGCACAATCGCAGCAGAAGGTTTGCTGCTTCATACATACATAGTTAGGAAAGTAAGTAAGTAAGTTCGTAAATAAACAAATAAATAAATAAATAAATAAACAATCAAATCAAGAAATGAATGATGAGTAACGAGAAAATAAGTACATCCATGCATGCAACAACAACAAAGCATACATACAATTATTATTGCATGCATACCTACACGCATGCACACATACATACATACATAGTTAGGAAAGTAAGTAAGTAAGTTCGTAAATAAACAAATAAATGAACAAATAAACAATTAAATAAGGAAATGAATGATGAGGCACGACAAAATACGTACATGCATGCATGCAACAACAACAAAGCATACATACATATATTGCATGCATACCTACACGCATGCACACATACATACATACATAGTTAGGAAAGTAAGTAAGTAAGTTCGTAAATAAACAAATAAATGAACAAATAAACAATTAAATAAGGAAATGAATGATGAGGCACGACAAAATACGTACATGCATGCATGCAACAACAACAAAGCATACATACATATATTGCATGCATACCTACACGCATGCATACATACATACATACATAGTTAGGAAAGTAAGTAAGTAAGTTCGTAAATAAACAAATAAATAAATAAATAAATAAACAATCAGATCAAGAAATGAATGATGAGTAACGAGAAAATAAGTACATCCATGCATGCAACAACAACAAAGCATACGTACATATATTGCATGCATACCTACACGCATGCATACATACATACATACATAGTTAGGAAAGTAAGTAAGTAAATTCGTAAATAAACAAATAAACGAACAAATAAACAATTAAATAAGGAAATGAATGATGAGGCACGACAAAATACGTACATGCATGCATGCAACAACAACAAAGCATACATACATATATTGCATGCATACCTACACGCATGCATACATACATACATACATAGTTAGGAAAGTAAGTAAGTAAGTTCGTAAATAAACAAATAAATAAATAAATAAATAAACAATCAGATCAAGAAATGAATGATGAGTAACGAGAAAATAAGTACATCCATGCATGCAACAACAACAAAGCATACATACATATATTGCATGCATACCTACACGCATGCATACATACATACATACATAGTTAGGAAAGTAAGTAAGTAAGTTCGTAAATAAACAAATAAACGAACAAATAAACAATTAAATAAGGAAATGAATGATGAGGCACGACAAAATACGTACATGCATGCATGCAACAACAACAAAGCATACATACATATATTGCATGCATACCTACACGCATGCATACATACATACACACATAGTTAGGAAAGTAAGTAAGTAAGTTCGTAAATAAATGAATGAATAAAGAAATAAACTATTAAACAAAGAAATGAATGATGAATAAAGAGAAAGCAACAACAACTATGCATACATGCACGCATACATACATACACACATACAAGAGAAAATCAATCAATAAATAAATAAATAAATAAACAAATAAACAAATAAACAAATAAACAAATAAACAAATAAACAAATAAACAAATAAACGAATCGTTCTTGCAGTGGTCGCCCGGCCGTAAGCAGCGTGGTGGGAGGCGTGGCAGCAAAAAGGCTGCTGGACCAGTTTCACGTCGTGTCGATTTCTCTGAAGCGCTAGCTGCCACTGGGTACTGTCATCTCTTGACGTCGTTTTCTCATGACATTGGCATATTTTGCAGTGACGAGGCAAAGGAGGGTCTTGAGGAGACGAGCGCATCAGCTAACGGTATTAGTTTTGCAATTTCTGGTGTTTGCATGCTGCGTAATGTGATTGCATTGCAGGGTGATACCAGCAGCACACAGCCCCCCGCCCCCACCACCGCCGGACAGAGATGATGTTTTGGAAAGGCTCAAGCACTTGAGTGCAGTTTCCGCATCGGCCAGGGCTGCTTTGTTGAGATCGGACGAAGTTTTTACACACAATCTGGATGCACTGCAACTTCCTGAAGAGGATGAACAGCCAGAGCCGGTGCCACTGTCGGTCCAAAAACCAAAATCACCTCTCTTCGGTGCTTGGGAGACTCCATTAAAAGCAAGTCGATCGCGGATAAGGCGGGCGACGCCGCGGACGAGAAAGACGGTAAGGGCACGCATACGGAAGATCTTACGGTGAGCGCTAGCACGGCGGACAAGAAAGACGGTAAGGGCACGGAGGACCAAGCCGCGATCGATGATGCCGATACCGCCGCCAACCTAAAGCTCATAGCTGAGCAAAAGCAGCAGATGATGCAGCACGAGCGGCCTGGGAACAAGCGAAGAAAAATTATAAATCTGGGAGGTCAGGCCCGCAAAACAGTATTATTATAAATTTCCAGCCGGAATGAGCGCAACCGAACAGGCGCAACAACAGAAAAGGTACTAACTGTTTCTGTTTTTTTCTTGCTCTTCACACCCTCCCCGTGTCCGTACTAACTGTTTCTGTTTTTTTCTTGCTCTTCACACCCTCCCCGTGTCCCTACTGCAATGATGTCTAGACTTGTGATAGTGTACTCTGTGGGCACATCTGTGGAGTACTTCGCGTGTGTCGACAGCCAGTACTGGAGCAACCTCGGGCTGAACCTGACCGTAATTTCCTGCTTTGATAGCATGCACTGCAGTCCACCCCCCTCCTACCCGTAGGCAGGTGAATGGGTATTGACAACGATGGTGCCCCCGGCCATATGCCTTGTGCTTGGGTAAGCAATGCTGCACATACAGACATGCAATCGCGGTATCTGTTGCTTGCATAGTCCGGGCCGTCGCCTGCAACAGGACCCACTTGGCAAGTTTATAGTTCTGGCGAATTCCATAAACACGCGATCGTGCTTGGTCGCGATTGAGACCACTCCCGCTGGAGCCAGCGAACGCACTTTTGCCTTGTCCTTTTTGGTGGAGGCAGACATAGATGCAGTGGCCACGAAGAAAGACCAGAGCGAGCACAGAGGCCGTGCCAGAGACAGCTTTCTGCAAGAGTGCGTATATCCCCTACTGGAGCCGCATATTCAAGCAGCGAACGGTCGCTTGCCGAAAGACGAGCCGCTTCCTCCCATTCCGCGCTATCGCGCCACCGTGGTCGCTCAAACCCCCCCCCAAAGTCAGTGCAGACGCGAAGGCCTCTGCCTCCAGCACCGCCCTGAGCGCATCCAGCAGTCAGGGGTAAGCAACAGCAGCTTGTCTGTCATTGAAAATGATGCAAAATTATTATGCGCAGGGATAGTATTGCGTCCCGCAAGGTCAGGCGCAAGTCAGTATTGCCAAAGGGCGAGGTGCGCGTTGTTGCAATGGATTCGTTCGTTGATCCAGAGGGAAGAGATCCTCTAGAAGGTTACGGGGTGCAGCTAGTTCCCATCGACGGAGCTTGGTACGGGGACATTGGGCTGCGGGAGGGCGAGGAGCTCGGCGGATTCGGGAGGGAACTGCTGCTACAATTTTGGGGCGACTGCTATGATGAAAAGGTGGATCCCGCAGGCTTCTCTGCTGTTTTGGCAAGTCCGGGCGACAGCACGCTCAAGATCGGTGGCAAGCTCTGGTGCTTTACCAAAGCACATCGCAAGGAAGTAGCAGAGGATCGTTCCCAGCCGCCATGCAACGCAGGCGCGCTGATAAACCATGCGCCTGAGGGTTCAGGTGCAAACTGCACCTGGATTCTGCCGAAAGGCAAGAGAAATCGATACCCCATCCTCAAAATGACGGACAACCTCGTGTACGGCGGTTTTTTTTTATTTGACTACGATGGCCAGAAGGGCTCTGTGTATTGGCCCCAGCACGTTGGGGGAGTAACGCCCCGGGACATGCCTCTGGCGGCGGATGCGGACAGGAAGTTGATTTGGCCTCGCTTCAATAAGCCTTCGCCTGCACCCCAGAACTTCAAGGTAAGAGCCTGCACCCACACAACACAAAACATGCTTGCACTCTCACAGCTACCTGCAAAGAAGACTGCAGCTGGTAAAAAAGTTGGAGTCGGTGGCAAGGGTGGCAACCAGACGCACCTGCCAACTTGCCTTTGCCCGACGTGCCCCCTGGGCATCAAGAAGCGCGCCAAGGCAAGGGCCAAGCTTGCTGCTGCTAATAATACTGAAGCGCGCGCGCAAGGTAATAAGCTTGCCGTGCACAATCTGATGTGATGGGTACCTGGTTTTAATTTAGAGGAAACGGACGAGGAGGATTCGGATGATGAGTCGGAAGATTCGGATGATGAGTCGGAAGATTCACCCTTGCAGTCAACTAAAAAGAAGAAAGTGAAGCGTGGCACTGCAAAGGAAAGTGGTTCAAAGCGGCCGGACGGGCAGACCCCGATCCAAGGGGGAGGTGATCGTCAGGTATGCGCCCCAGGCTGTCGATGCCCGCGGTGCCGCCAGTCGCAACGCGTCCCCGGGCATGGAGAAGGGTGCGATTGCACAGGGTGCGTACCACATGGCAAAGGGTGCAAATGTGAGGAATGTGTACCAGATGCTAAGCATGGCAAAGGGTGCAGATGCAAGGAGAAGTGCGCGCCCCCATCGTCGCCGCCGCATGTGGTCCCCTTTGCAATCCCCCCGTCCTCCCCGCCCGCATGGCGGATATGGAGGTCAGCAGCCTGCGTTGTCACCTGTTTTCCAGCCAGCAGCCGGTGGAGGCCGTGAAGGCAGCGGCCTTGCGGCGTATCTGGCATACTCACAGCAGCAAGCAACGTCGTATTTGTCACACAGTCAACAGCAAAGTACCTCGTTTCTGAATTACATGGCAGGGGGTAACTCTCGGCTTGAGTAGACCGTTAGCGCGTACAAGGTAGCATACTCGCCTCCGGTGGCGCCACAAGTGCCACCGGAGGCAGGAGAGAGCATTAACTTTCATTTTCTCTCTTGACTTTACTGTTTATGATTGATTTTGTTGTGCAATTTGTGTTGTACCGCATAGGATTCGGACTTGCCCTCCTGACGTGGGTATCACGGGTGGGGTGGCGCGGTAGCCTGCGTACGCAGTCCGGTGGCGCTCCAAGTGCCACCGGAGGCGGGAAAACACAGACAATTTATAATTTGCTTTCTTTTTGCAGCTTTGCGTCGTTTTGTTACTTAATTCGCGGCTACACAGCCTGGGGAAGCGGACTTTACTCAGGCACATAGCAGTCTGCGATGTGTAGTACAGCTATCTTTGCGTTGCCGTAGGCTATATTTAAGTAGCCAAAATGCATTATTATATTAATATAAACTAATAAAAGTTGTTTTTCTATTTACTACGACTTTTAATAACATAAAAAGCATGCCGGTAGTGACTACGCAAATTTGTGCAATCCTTACGACCTACGACCTTCCGGCCCTTCGTATCAGGAAGAGGATCATTTCCCTTGAGAACGTCATCCCCGGGAAAACCAGAAGTAAACATATCTCGGTCTGCGCTTAAGAAGAGAGGATAGATTATTGCCTGGTACGGAACAAGTCCCGGAATTCCCCGTGGTACGAAAACCGAAAAATAGAAGGCAGGCGAGGGAGACAGAAGTCAAGCAGCAAGAGGAGCTCAAAGCATTTGAATGGAAGAAAGAGAGTGAAGCGATAAGATCAGGCACTCCTATCATCCCCCTGAAATGGATAGACACGGTCAAACAGCAAGGTACGTCCGATGAATACCATAAAGCTAGGATCACTTTGAGAGGAGACCTCCTGAAAGCGGGGTTACAGTACGACCCTAAACGTACATATTCCCCCACCGCACATCATCGCACTATCCTCCTCATCATTGCCTACGCTGCCTGCTTTGGAATTGATCTAACATGTTATCTTTGGCTCATTGACTACCACAGCTTATTTGCACGCTAAGATGCCTTATGATATCTATGTCAATCCACCCCCGGGTTTCGAAAGGGAAGGCTTTCTATGGCTCCTTAAGAAAGCCCTGACGGCCACCCGGAAGCTGGAAGGTTATGGTACGACCAGTGATGTCGAAAGAGATGGTAGAAAAACAGGCTTTCATCACGTTCTCTTTAGATAGGGCTTCTTTCATTAAGCACGGGAGTAACCCCTTATCTACCCAGCTACTCTCCTTTCACGTTGACGATGGGCTCCATGCAGCAACGGAATCTAGTCATGTAGGGTCAGTAGATAGCTTAAAGAAGCACGGGTTCAGATGTAAGAACTTGGGGAAGGCGACGAGTTCAAGAACATACAGATAGTACAGTCTGAAAAAGGGATTTTATTGCATCAACGGAAATATGAACTTCTCATCCTAGGTGAGTTAGATCAGTATATGAAGGAGATGCCTGCCAAAACCCCTTTCCTTTCTGAGAACCCTGCACCCCTGAAAGCTGGACATCGCCTCTTCAAGTACGATCTTAGGTGTCTCATCGGCATGCTCATATTCTTAGCTGTTCATACCCGCCCCCTTCTTATATGTCCTCTAAGCATAGCTGCAAAGCACCAAGTACCATCCTCAGGTATATCTTATGCCATGGTCCATTGCACAAACACTGTCTGCTGTCCATCCTTTCTTTCCACACGATAGGCCTCGATAGTTTCTACAATAATCTTCTCCTTGGGCATGCGAAAGGCAGTGGGGTAACAGGAACAGCACTTGAACTAGTTGAAGCGGGAATGCTCTCAAACTTAAGGAGAAATGCCAAAGAAACCCGCCGAATGCCACTATTCCCTGTACGGTACGGTGAGTTTAGGAGCTTTGAAAAAGCACCCTTGTGACACGTTTGTGCAGAGCGAGCCACTAGTGACACACCCTCGCAGGTCGTCACCTCTTGTCTTGTTATGTTACATCCCACTTGTGCTGTAGTCGGCATCCCAATCTCGACCCTTTTCAGCTTGGAGGCTTCAGCCTTTGGAAAGCTCTATTCGGTGCTATACGAACAATGTGATTGTGAGTATGAACTGCTTGTTGTTGCTGTCCCAGAGGCATGCCATGTCGTTCCTAGCCAGATTAGCCACCCAATCAACCATAAGCCAGTCGGCAGTACAGTCTGCTGTAGCAAGGAGTCGGTCCTCTATACCGCTGTCTGCAAAGGTGGAGCTAGTGGAACAACGAGCTAGTTCTCGAGTGTCAGAAGTCGCACCGTCAGCCCTTGCTTCATTCAATATGTTGAGCCCATCGAGTGGATATGCATTCTCTTCCGGGGGCGTGTCAGATACTGAATCTAGTGCACATAGCGGCCATCATTCCAGGAAGCGACTTGATGAGACGCTAGTCGATGTTCGGCACCGTAAGACTTTGGAAGGAGCAGGAGATACCAGGAAAAGATGCGCTCAAGTAAGAGTCTCGATGGGATGATGGATGACCAACTGATGTGCTTACTTTTATCTAAGAAAGGCAAGGAGCAGTTCCCCCAAGTATCAGCGCTAGTACAGCAAGGGCAAGCGGAAGCTGCAGCTGCCAAGGCTGTCAAAGAAATTGTGCAGAGTTTTCCCTATCGATCAGCTCACAAGCAGGCTTTTGTTGGGAAGCTTCGAGGGAAGATGACCTCAAAACAATTTCAAGAAATCTTTACTTCGATCAGCGATCGGTATGCGCGCAAAGCAGCAAAAGCTGTTCGAGATGCTGACGCCAATCTGCAGGAAGGGGTAAAACTGAAGAAGCCTGACATCTTTTCACAGCAAGTGATGGGGAACGCCGAGCGAGAAAAGATCACACCGATGGAGAAGCGGATCACTGCTTTTGTTGTGAAAGAGAACTTGGCTGGGAAGTCAGGGTCTAACGCTGCATTTTGGTTTGGATCATTGGACTCCTTTTTAATTGGTTCAGAACCACAGCCCACCCTCAAATCTACGCGCAAATGGTGGAGGAGTCAGGGGGCTTCGGGCGCTTGGCGCACATTATGCGGGGTGGAAAGTGGAATGAGCAAAACTCAGCTGCGTATCTTTGTAAGGGAGGCTGCGTCAGGCCAGGAAGCACCGATGTATGCCACCACAACTATGTCCCTCGCAATCGCAAGACTGTTGGTAAGATACTGAAGGAGGAGGATGTTCTGTTTCGTTGCATTACCAAAACAGTCCCTTGCAAGTGGCACGACAACTGGGACAAATGGAAGGCCGAGCTATTGCGAGAGAAAGCTTTGACAGAGGAGAAGCGGAACTTGGAAAAGATCAAAAACCTCAAGGAAAAAATCAAAAAGTGCGAGAGACACGACGCGCAGTACAAGGTGCAGCGAATGTCACTCCCAGCTTCCATTCGGCTTGTTTGTGAGACTTTTTTGCATGTGCAGCCACATCACGCGACAGATCGATCTGCTTGAACCTGGGCTTGGCGCTTGGGTAGTCTATCAGGACTACATATCTTGGTACTCCGAAACAGGCGTGAAGATGAATGATTTGTTGTTCACTCGCGTCACACGGCGGACGGACGGGGAGCTGCAGTATGAATACATCCATAATATTATGAGATGTGAGCATTCCGGCGCCACGACTCGGTATATATGGGATTACCACATGCGAACTGAGGAGGAAGGAGGCAGCGGAGAGATGTCATCTCTTCCGGGCCCGGGCATCCGCACAGGCGATGGCGGGGGCGATTTCCATAACAGAGAGTGCATCATGGCGGAATCCACGTATTTAGTATGTCACGCACCAGCTGATTGAATGCAGTCTGGCTGTACTAGGTTCTGGCAGAAGTACAACATTGAGATGCGCTCAGATATGCTGTGCGGCGGGCATGCCTGGAACGTGTGCGACGCGGACAAAAGCATACACACTAAGGTATTTCTCACGAATCAGCTTGAGCAGGGCCGTGATTTGGATATCGTTGAGGATTGGCTTCTTGCAGCTGCAAAAGCAGGGTTTGAGAACCATCGGTACTACGGTCACGACAGGGACGTGATCGAAGCGTGGATCAGCAAGAACAAGGAGAATCCCCGGAAGGTTGCGACGTGGATGTTTCAGGAGCTGCGCTCATTTGTTTACTACCGGCCAACAGATGAGGGTAAATTTTTACGCCTGGTGTGGCCTACGGCGCGGTTCACAGCGATGTTGAGTTCCGTGACCGCATTGTGTTGGATTTACGCCAAGACAAGGATGCTAAGGAGGGCAAGCGGTGCGAGAAGTGCACCCAGAGCTTGAAGTACCCCGTACCTGCGCACAAAAAGGACGAGCGGTGCAAGTCCAAGCATCAGAGCTTGGGGGAGCCAGCCTTGTAGATACACGTGAAGTCCGGAGCGACCGATGGCATGAGCTACGAGGAAAAGCAGAGCTACTTCAACTCGGTGTCTGCTGCCAGCGGGAGAGCAAAGAGCAAGGCAAAGGGAAGGTTCACCCAAATGCTCAAGCCCCAATGTATCGCTTTGCTGAAAGGGTTAGGGCTGTCGACGCAGGGTAAGGTGGCCGACCTTCAGCAGAGACCGGAGGACGCTATGGCGAGCACAAGGGACGCGACGGCGACGGCGACGGCGGCAATACCGAAGGTGGCGCAGGCAAAAGCAGCAAAAAGAAAGCAAATAAAAAAGCAGGCCGGAAAAGGAAGCAGCCGGGCAACGCAGCGCGTGGTGGCCCTTCCTCCGGAGCGGCAGTGCGAGGCTCACGTCCCGCTGGGCGGGGCGGAGCAGCAAAGCGACAGAGGAGGGCGGCTCGGCCGGTGAATTACCAGGAGTCAGATCATGAGGAAGATCAAAAGGACAGCGACTGGGACGAGGGGGACGCGAATTCCGAAGGAGGCGAGATCTGGCTCTGCAAACATTGCAACCATCCCAACAGCAACAACCCTCCTCCAGGCAGCGAAGATTACGTAGGCTGTGAGCTGTGCGAGCCCCCTGGCGGCTTTCCCGACAGCAGCAGCGAGGACGAAGCACTTGTCTGGTGAATTACTTGCATAGAATTCGTATTTGCAGCAGCAAAATTGTTTGGCTGATTTAGATTGACTTGGGCGCCTTCACGGTCGACAGTGCAATGGTGGCTGGCACGCTTCGGTGGCTCGTAGTGCCACCGGAGGCGGGAATGCATAATCATTTTCTTTTTTGCAATATTTTTTTCCGCTTTTGCTTCATCAACAATGCGGTTTTTTTGCTGTTTCCGCAAGCATTTGCCTTGTCACGGTTATAGGTAGGTGCGTGGTGCGGGGTGGTACGCAGGTGGCAGGCGATCGGTCGCGCCGGTGCGCGCTCAGCGCGCATTCATCAAGGATTTTTTGTTTCAAGTTTAGTGCTGTTTTGTTTCATTCACTGCTGTATTTCTAGCGGGGAATCAGTACTTCCGTGATATCCGGGATCGGGACATGTAATAATACTGTTTTGCGGGTGCAGAGCAAGAGGTGGCGCTAAGTGCCACCACAGGCGTGGATTTTCCCGCCAAAGCAATCTTCATGATCAGTTTTAAGTTTTTTCTTTTTTATTCCATTTATCTATACATAAAATCTATGCATGACATGTAGCCGTCCACGATTTTGCGACTATAATATTGCTGGTGGGATGCAAGCAGTACGTGTTTGTCCTGGGTGGCACGGTGTGGTGGCGCCCAAGTGCCACCAGAGGTGAGATAAATCAGGAAAATAATTTGTCATTGATGCAGGGTTTGTTTATGTTTGTTTATTATATGTTTTAGTTGCAGGAAAGCGTTTGTAACATATCGTCAATGAATTAGCGCGTATGACTAGCTGTTTGACTGTAGTGTCGGTACGTCGGGCTGAGAGTCAGACGCAATAGGTATTAAAGTTTTTTTTTGCAGACTTTTGCAGTAAAAATGATTTTTTAGCATTAAAATAATGTTTTTACGAATAATACTGACATTTTAATAATTTACGCAAAATTTTGTTTCCCTACGACCGGACATGGGGCGGCCCTTCGTATCAGGAAGAGGATCATGTTTCCTTGTTCATGAGATCTCCAGCCCGGGGGATACTTGTCCTTTTCAGCAGCTATCTTAACTCTCTCCCCCTCGGTATGACCGAATTCACTCACGACATTGGGGTCTGGGCGTGCCGGTTCCATAATAGCCTGCTGAGAATCTGATACAAGGGCTGGGGGTATCGCTACTCCCCCTGAAACCTCATACTTCATATCTCAGAGTCTATTATTTTCTCCGTCACTCCGTCGTCAAACTTAACGTTATGGGCAGGAATCGTTTGCTTTTCCTGACTACGGGGGCAGACGGTTCTGGAGTAACTCCCTTTCGCATGATGGTATCCCACTTATCCCCATAGGTGATTTTAGCCCACTCTTCACCGAATTCCCATGCTGGAATCTGAATGACCTTCCCGGACAATGCGAGTTTAAGTTTGGATTTCCTCCCCCTCTTTCCCACTACCTTAACAGTCTCCCCCTAACCTATACTCCCTACACTCTTGGAAGAGGGTGTAGGAGGAACGAGCGGGGGAAGGTTACTGAAATCATGACGCGGGGGAGCGACGTTTTCTCCATCACTGTCGCTCCCAGAGACTTCCGAGTCATTTTCGCTATTCAGTTCTATCCGGGGTGCTAAAGGTGCAGTGGGGGCTTTTGGAGTACCTTCACTATGTGTAGTTTCTGATACTCTAAAGCTAACTTTCTTCTCGGACATGGGTGGAACAGCAGGGGGTGTGGCCGATTCCCACTCGACCGAAAACGTATCCCCGTCTGCTGTTCCTTCGAGGCTCTTGGATGCCTCTCGCTTTCCCAGTTTCCAGACATCGAACATAACATTCCGGACATTACCGTGTATTACCCGTGCCATTGGATCATAAACCCAGTATTACGTTCGTATCCTAAGAAGATGACTTTCTTTCCCCTTTCGCCTTTCCCTCTCCGGGCCTTAACTTTCATCACAGCAGCACACCCAGTGGGACGAAGGTGATGTAAGTAAGTTTTCCGGCGGTGAATGACCTCGTAGGGGGACTTACCCTTAAAGGGTCCTTGGGCAATCGGAAGAAGGTTGTTGATGTTGGCGTTCTTCTCCATCTGCGTCCAAAACATAGGAGGGAGTCCTGCGTCACTGAGCATAGCTCTAGCAGGCCCACCATTCGTCTGGTGGGACCTTTCTATCTTAGAAACTGCCTGTTTCTCGGCGGTAGGCGCCTCAATTAAGATAGGTTGGTTTACATCAACCCACTCCTGAAAACATTGATACTGACCATACTCCTGATCACAAGTAATGAATTTGACCTTCCTATTTGTGTGTCTTTCAAAGAATGCAACTGCCTTATTGAAGCACGGGAAAAATTCGTTCTTGTGCCGTAAGTAGTAGTTAAGTTCGAAATTAGATGGGAGACATTTGACCGTAAACTTGTACTTCTTCCCATCCCATGACATAGTATTCCACCATCCTTGACAGGGTATCCATAGAGAGATGAACCCCGGAGTGGCGTTTTACTATGTGATAGTTTTTGTGAAAGTGTGGCGTTCTTTTAATCTTATTACGTAAGCAATACTCACACTTTATGATTCTCTCACGCCACCCTGCCCCCACTATCTTTGCTCCCATGTATTGAGCCATCCTTTCTTTAACCCCTCTATGTTTACACATGCGATGAAAGACGGTTGTGTGGATGTTCTCACTATGCACAGGTCGGACAACGGGGTTTAATGCTTTGAACATGTGACAATCAACATCGCGCTGGTGTGTGTTCTGGAAGAGTGAGTGCATGTATCATCAGATCTGACAAGACAACACGCTAACCCTTGTGAACTACATTCCCCTTTATCCGTGTTTGTTTCGTACGAGAACGGGATATACGACTTATTTTCCTGACATCTCCATCCGCAAATACACGGAGATTCATTGCAATATACGTCGGTATATATGGAAAGAACTGTTGATTGTGCAGGGTGACGTGGGGGGAGTCAGAATGTGATAGTAGATGGTGATGTCTCGCCACTATCCACTTTCACGTTCTGTTTCTCCAGTGGTACCGGTTCGTATCTCTTGTTGGGATCAAGAGGTTCCATACCTGGGGGTTCGAACACAAACAGATTGTTGGGGAGGGACCGGCCCCTCACGACAATCTGATCTTCTTTGATGTGTATTGGCGACTTTAACACGATCACTTGATTGTTTTGGTGGACTACCGCAAGTCCGCGTTTCAACCAAGCTGAGGTGGCTACCAATCCGTAGTTCAGATGAGGATTGTACGTGGTATGTGAGTCATACACTTGTACCGGTTCTCCGTTTGCTCCCGAGAGTTGCATTAAAACCTTTCCTTTGTACTCGGTCTTAATACTACCCTTGGCAATTATGAACCTCTGGGGATTGTGTTTCATCCTGATGAATACACCCTTATGGGGTGATTGAGATTCGCTCGCCTCACTATCGTCTACCCACAACATCCCCGCCGTTTTCTTTTCAGGCACCTCTTTTGCATCATCCTCCCTCTCATGCATCATAAGAACGCAATCTTTTTTGGGGGGTGAGGGTGGAATGCTTGAGGTGGTATTGGAAGAGATGCTTGATCTTGAAGCTGATAGATATCGGTCACTACCTTCTTGTCTTACGCCTAAGCGCTGTAGCATTTCCTTATATTCTATCAGCTGGCCTTGGAGGTGGGGGAACGAAACGATCAGTCCCCTGGCAAAGGGATCCTTCCATTTGTGTGCCATAGAGACAATAAAACTCTGGATATCTATGTAGAGATCCATGTAGAATCGGTTGACTTCCCATTCTTCCCTGTAATGAGAGAATCCCTCACCTCCAATTCCTTCGCACCTTCGACTAGTGCTCCTACCAATCTCTTTATCTCTCCAATGACTGGTATTTCCCCATATCCTCCTACGATCATCATCTTCCCCTCTTCCCATCGCCACGCAACAGAAGGGTCGTTCCTGACCTAGCCCTCTCCATCTCTATCCATCCCATGGCCCAACTCACAGGGTGCAAGATGTGGTGAGGTGGGGTTTATTCCCTTACACTTCCTCCTTGACTCCCCCTTTACCCCATCCTCCTCGCTCTCACTCATCTCTTTCTTAGAGTTTGAGCGTTGTACAGATGGTTTAGAGGGGGGAAGAAAGTCTCGGAGGGGAACATTGGTATCACTATCGTCATCATCTTCATCAGTTCTCGTCTTCCCCTCAACCCTCCCTCCCTTATTTCCCCCTACTACACCCTCAGCGTTCTTATCCCTTTTGACGTTTGGATTCGAACGCTGTACAGGTGTAGTAGGGAGTGTAATACTATGGCCTGTGGGGGGAGATGATTTGGGGTGTGAACTATGAATAGAGGAAGTTCTGTGTGATGAGGTGATAGGGGACGGTACAGACAGATCGGATGAGGTAGTGTGGGCTTTCTGCTCTACCCTAACCCGCTCTCTCAGAATCCACTCCATAGGGGCTAACATCAGAGTACCTTTGAAAGGGATGATCCCTCCTTTCAATTCTGCTCTGACAACTGCCAACAAATCCCCTCTCGTCTGTTCTGTACTGACATGATGCGAACAAAAGTCGCACCCATATACCTCCATCCTAGCAACACACTGACCACCTGTTTTCTTTGCCCGAGCGGCCCCAACTTTCCAAGAGCACCGGACGCCATTCCTGTTGAATCCCTCGCACTCTTTTGCGGCTGAAACCGGGATAGTGCTTTTCCTGAGAGGTTGTCCCCATAGATTGAGAAGGGGACCTCCTTCTTCCCGTAAGTGGTTTGAGGTAGTGGCACGAGATTTCATGAGGACCTTTTTGTAACCCCCCTCGACACGTCTTAGTCCCCATCCATCCTCCATGGAATAAATTACTCCTAGAGGTGTGGGGTCGCCGGCCATGTCGAGGGGAGTGACAAAGAGGTTGTCTTTCAGGAGAGGGATGGTCTGTGGTTGAGAAGTAGAGGAATGAATGCTAAGACCATGAGGTGCGTGTCGCTGTCTCTCTTCTTCTCTCCTCTCGATGCTAATGCGTGTGGTGGCGAAGCGAGTGGGTCAAAAGAGGAAGGAGGTGGGCTAGTGTCAAATGAGATGTTCGTCTCTTCGTCCGTTTCCTCTTTTTGTATCATGTTTATGCTTAACATGTGATTGATGTAACCTACTTCCCCTACTCCTCCTCACCTTCCTCTTCATCAAGAGTAGCAGACTCTTCGTCTGAACCAGGGGTTTCGGACTCTTCTTCTTCTTCTTCAGAGTTACCAGAAGAAGAGTCGGAGCCCACTGCGTTCAGACTAATAGTCTTTGCCTTAGCGGTACTCTTCTTGATGAAGTCAGATGCCTTTAGCTTTCTCTTCTCTTTCCCTACCTCTTCCTTCTGTCGTCTCATCTTCCTTCTCCCCTCTGCCCTTAGTCTTACCTTTGATTTTCAGGCTTAGCTCTCCTACTCCTTTAGCTAAATTGACTATTCTAGCTGCCTTTCTCCTTATGGGGCAGTTGACGGGGACATGTCCATCTCTTGGACATTCAGGGAGGGTACACGGGACGATGCAAATTTTGATCTGATGATCCCCACGACAATTAAAACATCCCTCTCGCTGGGGTGTTTTTCCTGACTGGTTTCCCATGAGGTTGACCGTTATGGGGTCATTTCGTGTGCCAGACCCAGAGTGAGCTCTTGACGAGGAGGTACGGAAACCTGGTCACCTCCAGATGCATAGAGCTTCTTCATTCTAGATTTAGACTCCTCTGTCTGTGCTATTTGTTCTATTACCTTAAGGAATGACTCCCACTCTGGTCGTTCTTCCGGTATGAAGCTCGTAACCTTATTGCGATAGCTGTCAAACTCGGTCAAGTGCTCAAGCATTTTCATAACCACCTCCATCTTGACAAGTTCAGGGTAAGGCATTTTCATGACCACCTCTTGGTCCGTCAAGTTAGAATGAAAAGCAGTGAGCCACGGTCTCACGTCATGGATCCTTTGGGGTAGGAGTAGTCAAGAAAATCTTGACGTTCCTTCCATTTAACCAGATCAAGCCCCCATATCGTTTCGGTAATGCCATAAAGCACTCAACCCCGTCAGTGCCAGCTGTTCTTATGACTGACATAGCTTCCTTGTCCTTACTACAGGACTGAATTAAAAGAGCAAAAATAAAGCAGTTGTGTTTCATCTTTATCCTCTCTTCTACCTGTCGGTAATACCTATCTGTAGACAATGATGCAAAAATAGGACTAGGTCTAGATTCAGTGGTTAGAACGGGAATTTCCGCTGATGCTTTTAGTTCACCTGTTGCTGATGCAGATGAAGTGACAGGTTGAGGTGAGGGAGGGAGGACTGGATGAGGAGCTATCTTCCTGTTCTTGCTTTACAGGCGAGGCGCTGGAAGAAGAGCTACTTCTTTCTTTCTTGACATTAACAGACTTTTTCTTCTTTCCCTGTCCCTGTTCGGTAACCTCTCTTTCTGCTTCTGGAGATAGGAAAGGTTCGCAAGGTGAGGTGTCAAAAGTGGTTGTCTGTTTTGTTTGCAGATACAAAGGGTGTCTCTTATGGGGTGGGAGTTCGCCTATCCCCAGTGGATCGTAAATAGCCATAGTAGCCAGGAATCCGCACTCCCAGTTATCCCAGTCCGGATCCTTGCTATTGAATGGTGGGGGGTCCACTTTAAACCCTTTGTTTAACGATGTCTCGAACATGGGGTGAGCCATGTTGTTGGACCAAAGTGCGGAAGATAGGAGTTAGTCTCAACTATCAATAAATTCCTACGGTTAAGTAGAAATGGGGAAATTATTACTATTGATGAAGCAGTTTGGTGTGTCTGTGCTATGCAGTCCGAAGCTAGCCACAAGACACGTTTGAGGTGGGTGCCTTCAGCCAACCCACGAAATGTTGTCGACTGCCTACTGCACGTCGACCCTTGCACTTATCTGTTGAAGGCCTAATGCCTCTCCTTTCAGACTTTGTGCAACTGATTAAAGCTGCTAACGCAGAGTTCGCTAATCAAGGCTCGAAAACCTGTTAGACCACTATTATTAATATAATGACCTATGGTAGCTACACTATACCAATAGCAGTATTGCAGCTTCAATAAGAAAAGGCGCGAACAGGACACGCCGCGTAACTTGACTGGCCGGATCGTAAGTAATAGTTCTACCGACACAGTTACTCTGATGCGGCCGGTCCTCAACTATTAATTAAGATTATAGTTCCAACAAGGTGCAACGATTGCGGAGGTCAGCGAGAAAAATCGCTGCAAGGGTGGGGTTCTATTCGCGGTGGCTTACTTCCTTGGTCCGTATTTCAACCTGGTGTCAGCCCCCGTCGACCACCGGCAGCAAGTGTGGCTGCGTATCGCCTCGGGTGTTACCGGCGCTCAGGATATCTATGTGGGCAACGGCTACTTTCCCCAGGAAACGCAGGAAGAAGAATCGTCAGAGGCGTATGCGGCCTGGCAGGCAGCTATAGCTTTTTTTGGAGCCAAAGGTCTTGTGGTCACGGTGGCGGATGCCAACGCGAAGCTCGGGCCGGCATGCAGCCGAAAAGAGGAGGGCATCGTCGGTCAGCACGGGGAGGTCGATGATAAGGGAGCACCCGTACGTTCGGAGAACGGCAAGAGACTCGCGGCTGTCCTCGTCGCTACGGGCCTGCGAAATCTGAGCGGCTTCTCGTGCCCAGTGGAAGGGTCCTACTGGTGGTCCCGGCGTGAGCAGCGCGGCATGGGCACAGGGAAGCACCTCCTCGATTACATCTGCGCGTCGCCTGGCTTGGCATCTGGAGCAAAGTTCGGAGTATGCGAAGATGATCTTGATACGGACCACAAGGCAGTATGGGCCGAACTGACGTGGAGCGGCCAGCGCCGACCAAAGCGGGCTGCGAAACCTTACAGGTCCTTTCGTGTTGATAAGCTTATTGGTGCTGGTGTCTCGGGTAATGATCACGCTGCGAAGCAAGCACTGGATTATCTACGCGACAAGTTCGATGACGTATTCCAGCATTGCCTACAGAAGCTTGGAGTGCATCAGCTGCCTGAGCTTGACCTATCGGGTGGTGCCGACAGCCAACGGGTGGTAGATGACGTCACCGAGCGAGTGGCGCAGTCCTTCCGAATGGCGGCGCACCGGGTCCTTGGCTCCAGATGTATACGACCCCGTTTCACCAACAATTGGTTCGACGGGGAGCTAAAGGAGCTCATTCAACAGCGCCGGGAGGCCTACGCAGCATACAGGAGGGATGAATCGAATGCGGAAGCCCGTCTGAATTGGCTACGGCTCCGCAAGCAAATTCGGAAGGCAACTCGGGCCAAGAAGTCCGCCTCCTTCAAGCAAGTGCAGGAAGAAGCGGTCAAATGTCAACGCGAGCAATCCTCAAAGCGCTTTTGGCTACTCGCGAAGCGGCTTGGCGGGGCACGCAGAACGAAGGTCTCCGCGCCGGTGCAAAGGGAGGATGGCTCACTGGCGTGTACGCTGCCGGAAAAGGTCGCTCGGTGGGAGGAATTTCGGAAAAATTCGGTGAAGCCACGGGAAAATCCGGCAAGTGCGGCTGTTGTGGTGGAGTGCTGTGCAGAAGCAGGCTCGCTGGAGTGGGAGGAAGCCGAAGCTAAGCGGCAGTTCCACTGGAACGATCGCTTCAGAGATGAGGTGGCCCGGGCTATGAAGGAGCACGAAGTAGGTGAAGACACTTGCGAAGAGCTGGACAAGCCGTTCACGCACGAGGAGGTCCTTGCAAGGCAACGTGCCCTGAATAACCACAAAGCTTGTGGCGAGGACAAAGTGAAGAACGAGATGCTCAAGTATGGCGGCGCCTACATCAATGGCTACTTAACGCAGTACTTCAACTGGATTCGAGAAGCCGAGAGGACTCCAAAAGCTTGGGGCAAGGGAATCATCGTCAATATCCCCAAGGGTGGGGATCCTACGGATCCTGACAACTGGACATAGATGACCTGCATCCTAAAGTAATCAGGGGGAGTGTTAGGTAATAGGTTGGTTTGAACTAACATCTCCATGTATTTAACCGGGTTATACGGTTAGATCCCGTATCACTGAGAACAATAAATGCCAATCTAGCTTTGTGGACCTAGTGGGTATATCTGCCCCCACAAAGTGGGTCCAGTTATTGTTCCGTTCTTAATCAGTGACCTACCATTCGTTTCAGCCGTCCGTTACTGTTGGACGAGGTATCATTGAATCATTAAAGTCATTCTTCGGTATATCGGACGCCGCCGTAAGTCGTTACAGCTTTGTCACAGTGGAACTTCAACTACACCGCTCACTGCATCCTAAAAACCTTCACATGACCACTCCGGTAAAAGGTTAAGTGTAAAATATCATATAGGGCTCGGATCTACAGGCACTATGGGGTCCAAGCTTCCAAGCTCCCCGCATATATTACATTTTATCCTAACATGACATTAGTATTATACAAAACCGGAAGTCACTATTCTTCAAAACCAGCGAAATCTAATAAGAATTCATCTTATAATAAATTTGATGAATAACAAGGAACTTCTCACTTCCACGAGTGAATTCCCGTAATAACAAGGAACTTCTCACTTCCACGAGTGAATTCCGTAAAAACTGACTAATAGCAAACTAACGATGTAGTATAGCAGGCCGTGGGTGTTACAGGGTGGCCCACCCGGTATATAATGGCAATACTTACCGTTCCGGTCTACCGGCTATCCTTGGTCTGGAGATTACGGAGTCCCTACTTTAGGTCTTCCTCAGTCTTCATATCGTTAGTAACAGTTATCTGTTTATTAAATATCCTACTATTGTAACAATCTGGAGTCGCTAATAAAACAAACGGGGTATGGAAATTTTCCTCGGTTTCTCGGAAATTTTCTGTTGAAAAGAGACATCGAGAGAAAAAGGGGAGAGATGGGAATTTTACTGATGCGCTTCCTGGGGTTATATGCTTTTGCTTGAGATGTTTTGGGTCTAGGGGCATACAAACAGGTATGGGCAATGATTTTCTTGAGTTGTACTCACTGTAGGGCTACTTATGATTTGTTTGAGAGTGGGGCTTGGGTTGCTGACATACAGAGGTTTTGGGTCTGACAGCTCGCATCTCAAAGGTGGGGAATTTGGGTTTTCATGGGATGTGTGTGCCTGGTTCGAGTTTCTAGATGTGAGGATATGTACAGGAGGCCATGATACATGATACTGTGGGAAGAGGGTGTGGTTTTCGGTCTGTTTGGGGATGGGGCGTGGGTTGCAGGGACACACGGCTTGGGGTCAGGGACACCCTCTCTCGCTCAGGAAGGGGGAAATTTATGGGAAATTGTTATGACATATAAGTTCGCGTTTACTTTATCCTGGGTTGATGCTTTATGGTGTTTTTGATGAATTTTGGTGAGGCTGAGGGTACATATAATTACTGGTTTGCTCCGGGCTTCGCCCGGAGTTAACCGCCGTTAAAGTTCCGAGGAGACGTTTCGCTTTTACGGTAGTCCGGTCGGCGCGGCGTAGCCGTGCCGGCGGAGCCGGCGCGTGTTTGATCCGGCGTCTGGTTAGGCCTAGGTTGGAAAGTTGGGAAGATCGAAAGTTCTTCCCAACTTTCAAACTCCCGCCCACCCTTCCCTTGTTTTGTTTTTGTTCGTCCTTTGCTTCTGTCTGCTCTGGGCTTTTGGTGGTGTTCGGTGATCGCTGGTGGCCTCCGCTGGTTCTGCTCGCTCCGACTTGGTCGCGTCTCCCTTGGACTGTCTTAGTGCTACTTTCGGTTGTTGCCGTGAACAACTAGTCACTAGGTTGGCCTGCTCGTTGTGCTTGGTGCCTTCCCTTGTTTAGTGTAGGTTTGTTCCGGTCCTTGCGATTGTTCAGTCGCTCTAACATTAGTTTGCCGTCCACTCTCCCCTCCTCCGCCCGGTTTCTCTGTCCGGCTTTAATAGATAGTGTTATTCCATTTCTTTGTTTTCCCCTTCCACTATCCCCTCCTCCACCCGGTCTTCTTAGTTGACTAGTAGAGCGTGCCGATATTTGTAATGTTCGGTTTCAGTACTCAAGTTTTTAGGTGCGGCTGTCTGTGTTCCGAGTGGACATCAGAGCCGTCAACTTTTAGTGTTTTGTAAACTTGAGTCCTGAAATATTTGAGCCTAGCCCCTTTCCCTCCACACTACTCCGAAGAGTTCGGAAGGTTAGGCCAATAAAACTTTTCTGTTCTCTTACTAAGTAAATTCGAAACTACGATACGGAAACTTTAATATGAGAACTTGGGGTTGGAAGGTACAGAAACTGACACAGACACGGACGATTTTGTTGAGAAGAGACGTTTTCGGGACTGGGGAAGTTGGAGGGCAAGGGGGCACGCAAGGGGGAGAAAAAGGGGAACGAATTTGTCGATTGGCAAGAAAGGAGGGGTGGTACGAACACGGTTTGGGGACGGGACATGTCGGTAGGTCAAGGGGGGTCAGGGGGGACGCTTGTTCGCAAAGAGGAAGGCAGCAGACGGGTTCCCACTCAAGGGAGTATGAAAGAAGGAGGGGATCTGCAAGGGAAACTTGAAAGGGACGTGAAATTCACAGGTTAAGAAGGGTTTTGGACGGGGGTAATTGGACGCCAATGATTCATGGCACCAAAAGGAGGCAACAAAAGAGACGGATATAGCGGATAGAAGGCGACAAAACACGCCAACTCAAAGGGAGAAACTCTGGGGCTCGTTGCGGCTTTTTACAAAAGATGAACTACTTCCGGTGTCGACCATATCATACACTTGCTGGCGGCATATGTGGAAGGGAAGCACACATACAGGGGAGTTGCGTAAGGGAATATGGGGGCAACTAGAAGGAGCTTGGGGAAGGGGAAAATGAAGGGTGAGGAACTTGAAGGAGAACTTGAAGGGAAACCGGAAAGGGAGAGTACAGCTCAGACACATTTAGTGGACAGGACTTGGGGGGGTTATAGGATGTAGGGGGACATAATGCGGAAGGGATCATGGAACATTATACAACACTTTAGGTACGTGACACGGTTATGTCTTCGAACGATCTGGGAGAGGAAGGGTGCAAGGAGGAGAGAATGGAGGCGCCTGGTAGAGATCCAGAGAGTGAGTGAAGAACAGGGGCATTGTCAGAAGATGACATTGACGACGGCACTGTATGGAATGAAGAGGAATGCAGAATCGATAGGAATGTCTACGACATAAGGGATCGATTGAAGTCCCTCGCTGAGACGGCAGCTACTTTTTCCCAGGCCAAGCCGGGGTCGAAACAGGCAAAGGTTTGGACAAATACACATCAGGAACGTGTAGAAGTATGGCAGGGGTTCGAGAAGCTATGCTCTTTAAGGGAAAAGAAGGTTGCGGAGACGAGAAAGAAGAGATTGGAGAAGTAAGAAAAGGAGCAGGAAAAGGAGAGTTATTGGAAAGAGGCTTGGATCAAGGAAGAGGGGTTTCCGGATTCGGAGCTGTGGCGAGGGGGAGATAAGGGTTGGCAGAGACATATACAACCAGGTGCAGTTGATGTGGGAGAAGTATGATAAGAAGAGGAAGGAGGTTGAGGCGTTGGAACTGAAGGGGGAGACGGAACAGGGGAAGCTCGGGCGGAGGTTGGGATGGATAGGAATCTCTTCGAGGCGGTCGAGAATATGGCGAGGCAAAGACGTAAGAAATTCCTCAGAGTCCGACTCCAGCAGGACATGTGGATACTCAACAGTATGGGTTTTGAGCTCTCTGAAGAGGCGTTATACGGGAAGACGAACAAGAGACAGAGGCGGGAGTAGAAAGCCAAAGGACGGTACACATGGTTGCTCATACTTTAGTTTTTCGATGGAGGAGAAGAAGTCTGACAAGGCAGAGAAAGGAGAAGAAGAACAAGGGCAACGGCATCAGTGGCATGAGGCGTGGCAAGAGGAGAATGAGGAAGGGGAGAAGGGGATGTGCGCCAAGGGGGAAATAAGAATAGGAAAAGACATATATAAGTGGGGGAAACGGCCGGGGAATATGAGGAATTACGGGAAAAGCTAACAGAGTGGTTGAAGAAGAAGGACGTTTGTCCACACGAGATTGCGAGGGTACGACGGGCGAGGGAACAGGCGGAAGCCTCGAAGATAGCAATGCTGAAGTTGGCCACGGTGAGACTGGAACGATACGTGGGAAATCAGGAGAATAGGGAGTTACGGGAAGTCATCAAGAGGAAAGGCTAGAGGTGGTGAAACTGGCTATTGCGACACGGGAACGGTATCTAGAGGAACAACGAACGAGGGAGGCCAGAGAGGCTGTAGCGAAGTAGAAACGGAAGAGGGAAGGGGAGGAAAAGACAACAGAAGAGAAGCCATACAAGAAGGCTAAGAAGGAGGAATAACAAATGAGGTAGGAGGGACACGACTCATACTTCCATACTTTAGGCATGTTTAAGGGGGGCAAAGCGGAGAAGGTGACGTCAAAGGAGGAGGAAGAGCATAGTGGGGAAACAAGTGAGGAGACGGAAGAAAGGGAGGATTACGGGTGACACTGTGGGGAGATGCTGGCGTCTTGGGCCGGGAGACAGGAGGAGGAATATTTCGAAGTGAGGCGACAAGTTCAGAAGAGGGGTCTATACACAGAATCATATCGTCTTAAGGCGGAAGAGGAGTATGTGAACGTGATGGAAGCGTGGGAGGAGTATCAGAGGAATGAAGAACGGGCAATGATGGAAGAGGAGGACAGGAAGGAGGAAAGGAGAAGGAAAAGAAGGAGGAGGAGTCGGCGACAGACACAAGACAGAGTGCATTCCGCCCCTACTTTAGGAGATACTGCCACGGATGTACAGACAACTGTTGAAAGAGTGGGGGGTGACGGAATTCGACGAGAGGACGGGGGTTGCAAAGATGTTAGAAATGGATTTCAAGATGGCGGAGGGACCTCGACGGTTCGTGGAGGAGATGGGGATGGAGTGGAAAACGAAGGTGGAGCCAATATTGGGGACGGAAAGAGTACATGTACACCATGATAAGTTTTGGAGGGCGGTTAGGGCCTTGTGGGAAATAAGATGGCCTTTTTGGAACGAGAAGGAGAGAGAAGGGATGTGGAGGCATTTCGCGGTTTCAGAAAAGGGGAGGTTTCAATATATTTTTATGTCCATAATGATGAAGGTAGATGGGAAATGGACAGACGAGCGGGTCCAAGCGACGTGGGCATATGTCACGGGGAGACAACAACAGATAAAGGGGTGGGTAGATATATGGAGAAACATGGAGGATGGCAGTTGGGCAACAATTTTGTCGGGCCTATAAAGTCCAGACATCGGAGGGAAATGCTTCACCCAAAGGGGCCGGATAAAGATTGGGAGGACCCTGCAACAGAGACGTGGATTAACGAGTTGGCACGGGATTATGGCCGGTGGCTGGATGAGGCAGGAAGGAACATGGCAAGTTCGGGGGGAGATACAGAGCAAAGAGCAGTCGGAGGGCGAGGAGGAATGACGGAGACAGGGAGCAGGCGGCAGGAGACCGCGGAGGATTTGATGGGGTGGATGTCCAAGGAGGAATGGGAGAGGCTATCCGTGTTGAAGGAGGAGGAGTTAGGACAGGAAATAAGGAGGGGACAAGGAAAGGAGGAAAAGGACAGGAGGTGAGGATGGGACAAGGAATATGACAAAAACGGGAAAAAGACATTTAACAAGAGGGAGGGAAAAAGAAACGGAGGACATAAGGGGTATACGGAACGGGTTTTAAAGGGGGGTCAAAGGATAAACATGCAGGATGCGGGACATAGAGAGGATGAATACATGAGGGGAGGGTTCAATAGACATAACATACTTCATACTTTAGAATTCGACATGGAAGCACCGGCGGCGGAGTTCGACGAGAACGAAGACTCGGGGTGGGTGCCAGCGAGCATTAGGCCCATTCCGTTTACGCCGGCGAAGCAGCAGAGGGATTCACCAATGCGGTACGTGGAGGCCAAGGCGGAGGCACAACCGGCAGAAACAGATCCGACATGGGCGAAGAATCCCCCAACTGTGGCAACTGGGAGGTCTCGATGAGATGTTCCCGCCAGCAGAACTCGAGGCATTGAGGGCGTTCAACGAGGCCAACATTCAATTAAGGCAAAGGGATGGACACGGAAGGATAAGGGTTACTACCATCGGGCGGCAAACATGCGACCCAAAAATACTGATTGGGTTCGACGGGAGGAAAGGCGAGGCGGATACCGGGGAAACGACAACAACGGCGGGAGAGGACCGCGGGGTGGATGTCGCGACGAGTATCGAGGAGGATATCGTGGGGGACGGGGTAATTATGCGGAGACACCTAGACCGGAAATGGGCAACCAGGTACAACCCTTGATATATGGGAAGCGGGGTGCTGAGACAGACACAGCGGGTACAAGCGGAACACCACACTCTCATTTGCCATATGTGCATCCGGATCGACAGGGGTTGATTGCAGGGGCTGGAGCGGGAACGCAGGAGCGACAGGGGCAGCCGGAAGGCGCGGGATTCATTGCGGGTACGGAAAAAACGATAGAGGATACGGAACGGGAACACGAGCACACGCATGGTATATATGAGCAGGAGCGGCCTCGGAGGGAGGAGCAAGCGCGTCGCACAGGTCTAATAGCGACGACGACGTAAGGATCGTGGGGGTCTCTACGGCAGGTGAGACTGTGAATCATGGGGGAGGGGTCATAAACGGGATTTGGGAATTCGCGTCTGACAGGGGAACGGAGGGCAAGACGCCTGCGGGAGAGAAGCGAGGCATCGGGATCGGGATTTGGGAGTCCGCGGAGGGATGTGAAGACGAGAAAATAAATGGATCTGACATAAGAAGGAAGAGGGGGCGGGAGGAAGGGAATGAAGAGAGACAGGGAGAACGGCATGTAAAACAGCAGAAGACGGAGGAGCGAGCATGCGGTGGATCGGGGGTGGGTGAGAAGGAAAGATAGAGGGCGAGAATAGTGGGGGCAAGAATAAAGAGAGAGAGAGAGAGAGAGAAATAAGGGAACATGGAGAGGCTAAAGAGGGAGCGGAAGAGAAGTGAGACCGAGAGAGAGGTAGCAGCAAGGAAGCGACTGAATGACGAGAGAGAGAGGGCACGGGAGAAGGACCAACGATTGCTGGAGACACATTGGAAGGTGAAGCAACAATATGAGGCACAGAGAGCAACGCCTTCGGTTAACCAAATTAAAAGATCAAATCTCCCACTGGCGTATACTCGGGTAAAGGTAAGACAGTTGGACGGGCAGGTGACCATGGGTAACGACACCATGGCGGCCATCAGTGTAATCGGCAAGCATTTCTTGGATAGGCACGGGCAACAACCATGGTTCAGGCAACGTTTTCGCGCAACGAAGGGCTGGGTAAAAGGGGTATCGGGTACGACAGCAATTACAGGCACGATGCTGCTGGCGTTTGACTTGGTGGGGGGAGTACGTATACGCACAAGTTCTGGGTTGTCCCTGCATACACGGGAGGACTGCTATGGAGCTTCGACGCGTTGAGACGCATGCACACGTTCATTGATTGTGGCCGACAAGAGGTGCGGTATGGAAGGGGGGAAAACGCTCCAGTATACCAAATGGTGGAATACGAACCAGAAGATGGGCAGGGGAACATACCGGGAGCATGGGTGGCGAGCGACTTTACGACGGCACGGATAGAACTCGATAAGGGGGAGGAGCAAGGAAACGAAACGAGAAGTTTTGGCAGCGGGAGAGCCCAAGGAGGAGGAGGAGGAAAGCGGATCGGGAGACGAGTGGACGGGGGAAAGAATTGTGGCTTTGGTTGATGAGAGACTGGATTATTTCCGGAGGCAGAAGGAGGAGGCTTCGGACGGCTTCCCGAAACACGGACGGGATTTGGGACGTCAGCATAAGGAAATGGATGAACGAGTGCTGCCTATGGCGCAGTATGTGGTATGCAATGCGGGCAAACCTAGTCAAGCCAAAGCGGAAATTTTGAACTTCTTGCAGGAGAAGTGGGGAAGCCAACCTATGATAGCGGATTCGGTGTCCCAGATCAAGAAGACTTTGAAGAATCGACTTTCGCACGGGGATTTCACGATTATGTTTCCGGTGGGGAGGAGAACGGAGATGTGGTGGAAAGACGTGGAAGATTTTTTAATCGCGGACCCGATACCGATCCCAAGTCGCACACAGAAGTTGGTGGTGGCCTGCCAACTAGGCTCGAGGAAGATAGCTAGACGGTACAGGGAGGAACTTTTGGATCGGGATTCGGCTTCCATTCGGGATGAAGCTTTTACACATATCCGGGGTGTATCATAGAACACACGCCATCCAATATGCAATGATGATGGACCAACCAGCAAGGTATGCGGATCAGGAGCGGAAGATGCCAACTCTGTATCGGTCGAGGGAAGGTTTTGACGGAGACGGAACGGAGGTAGCGGTGGACGATATACAGGATCAAGCGACAGAGGAACATATCAAAGAGGAGACAGATAAGGCACGGGAGGCCTTAAGGGCGCAAGCGGAAACATGGGAAGGGACACCGGAGGAAAAGACAACGGCTTTGGGGGTCATGGAGGACCATATACAGGGGTCATGGAGGACCATATACAGGTATTGGACCTTTAGAAGGGGGTTCGGTGAAGCAACACACGGCGGTTTTTGAGAAAGAGATGGGGCAAGAGGTGCCGTGGATAGGACGGCCTTCACGATTAAGTCATCACGAAGATCGGATTGCAAAAGAGATGACAGCGGAACTTTTGGAGAAGGGATTGATCGAGGCGCGGCTATCGGAGTATGCGTCTCCGGTACGCATGGCGCCGAAACCAGACGGAACTTTGCGGATGTGTATCAATTATTGGAGGATAAACGAAATCATCAAAGAAGATAGAGACGCCGGAGCCGGACGTGAGAAGGGGAATAGAGGTGTTACAGAACGCGAAGATATACTCGACGTTGGACTTCAAGAGCGGATTCTGGCAGATTCGTTTAGCGGAAGAGAGCCGCTACCTAACGACATTCATGGTGGGATGACAACCTATGTTGGAAGGTTCTACCAATGGGGTTGAAGGTAGCACCGGGCATATTTCAGCAGGCAATGACAAAGATGCTGGGTGCGAATTTTCGGGATGCGGAATTTGCGGAAAAGTGCGGAGATACGACGGGATACGCCTTCGCATATGTGGACGATGTGGTCATTTTCTCGAATTCGGTAGAGGAACACATACAACATTTGCGGGACATTATGAGACGGGTCAAGGCGTTCGGGTTCAGGTTGAATGCTAAGAAGTGCCACTTCTTGCAAAAGCGGATACAGTATTTGGGGTACGATATTGAGAACGGGACGTGCTTTATTGCGAGGAAGAAACGGGAGGCGGTTGAGGCTATGCCCTTACCGAAGACGAAATCCGACTTACACTCTTTTGTGTCCCTGGCGCAATACTACAGCGAATTCATACCGGGGTTCGCTACAATCGCGGAACCAATACGGCTGTTCATGAAAGAGGGCAAATGTAGTGCAGGGGGTAATTGGCCGGTGTCGGTCAAGCAGGCGATCGAAACGCTAAGGAAGCATATTCTGAGAGACCCGTGGAGCGCAGGGGGTACGGTATTACAGCTTCCCAATTTTAACAGGGGTTTCATACTCGACACGGATGCGTCGGCATATGCAATCGGGGGAGTTCTGCAACAGAGGGATGACGAGGGGCGCTTGCGGCCGGTGATGTTTTTGAGCCGGCGGATGACGAGGGCGGAACAACAGTATTGCACACGGCAGAGGGAGGCATTGGCGATTGTATGAGGTTTTAAGAAACTGCGCGACTATCTGTGGGGGGCGAAGGGGACAACGGTACGGTCGGATCACAATAACTTGCAGTGGTTGATGTCACAGGATCACACGGGTAGATTGGCGAGATGGCAGTTGGAGTTATCCGAATATGACTTCACGATTGAATTCATATCGGGTAAAGAGAACTATCGTGCGGACTAGTCGAGGGCTGGGGGTGCGCAGGAGGAGAGCGGAGCGAAGGGAAAGGAGACGAAGACGGACACGGACGACAAGGATACGCAAGCGGGACAGCAAGCCCCTACTGTCTTTGCGTTGAAGCCGGTATACGACGCGGAGAAGAAGAGCGGCATGAATCTAACTAGGTTTCATTTCAAGACGGCAGCAGCGGTTTTGAGTCGGTCTTGGGGAAAATGGATTTGGAAGAGGAGGAGCAGAGGGCGAATTTCGACGACAGGAAACCCATCAACGGGATGGATTATGTGACGGAGGTAGCGGAGATGCATAGATATAGGAAGGAGGTGCAGCGGGAGGACGTGCGGTTTTACGAAACGGCTCAGGAACGACCAGTGGATTGTTGTGAGAACACGGGTTGGAAGATGCGCGAAGGGGGTATGAGGAGGACATATGGAAGGAGGCGGTCCAGGGAGAGCAAACGGAGGACGAGGTGAGGGATGCAAAACCTTTTCCGTGGCGAACCATGCCCATGGTAGGGAACATTGTGATCCCCACGAAGGCGGAAGCGGCAGCGGGTCAAACGGAGGCGAAGCCGGAACTCATGTTGAAGGACACGCATCCAAGTCGGGTGGCCATGCAACTGGAAAATAAGACGGAGATCAAGTTTGCATCGGTGGATATGTTCCGTAAGCTCACAAGGGACAGTGAGGAGTGGAAAAGGTTCATCGCACACCAGGAGAACCCGACGGGGATTTCAGCGGATGGAGATATAAAGAGACGACAGGAGAAATATGCCTATTCTGACGGGCTGATTTGGTATTTTGGGAGTGGGGCCAAGAACAAGGACGATCCGGAGCGGTGGGTGGTATGGGTGCCAACAGAGTTACGGTACGCGATTCTGATAGGGGCACACAACTGTCCTCTACAGAGTCACCCGGGGCTGGACATGATGAAGTGGTCCATGACTCGACGGTTTTATTGGCATACTATGGATAAGGATATCAAAAGTTTCATTTCGGGATGTGGGCAGTGCCAGAGGGCGAAGATGGTCTACGACGCGAATAAGGGGCTGCTGGGACAGTATGATATAACACGGGATATATTCGATAGGATACACATCGATTATGTGGGGCCTTTGCCGGAAGCGGGGGAGGGTCGGTACAAGTATATCCTCACAATTATTGATCGGGGCCCTCTAACTATGTGATTGCGGTCCCCACGGCTGACGATACCAAGGAGACGACGGCCAAAGCACTGATTGATAACTAATTCAGTCGAATCGGGGTACCTAGGAAGATCATATCGGATAGGGGAAGTTCTTTTATCAATTGGGTGTCGAACGAGATCAGTGCATACTACGGGTTTCGATGGGACTACGTCACGGCATACAATCCTATGGCCAACGGAAAGATAGAGAGGATGCATTGTACGTTAAAGGCGTCCTTGAAGATCTATTGTCAGAGCGGGCAAACCAAATGGCCAGAAGCACTGCAAGCGTTTACCTTTGCAGTAAATAATCTTGGTTCATCGTCTTTAGAGGGCAGGGCTAGACTGTGCCCACATCAGATGGTGTTCGGGAAGGTTTTAACTACACCACAGGACGTGATGCAACATAAGGCATTGTATCAGCCGTTGGAGCTGATGGCGATGAGATTACGGGCTCTGGCGGAAGCGGAACAAATCGTGACCAAGCATCGGGAGGCGGCAATGCGGGCAGAGGATGAGAAGGGGCAACAGAAATATAAGCACGTGGAGTTCAGGGAGGGGGATACAGTGCTGTTATACTGCCCAAACGTGCCAGTGGGGGTATCGACTAAGCTCTACGAGAAGTGGCAGGGACCGTATCAGATTACGAAGCAGACAGCGGCATATAATTATAAGATCAGACACCAGCGGACGAAAAAGGAACAGATAGTCCACGTTCGGAGGTTGGTAAAGTTCTCACCTTACTTATTGGATTACGAAACGGAACAGGATGCCTTGGAGCGGACAGCGGATCAATTTGGCAACCCGCGTCCGTTGTTAACACGGACACAACGGATAGAGGAGATCGCGAGGCTGAAGGAACAAATAACCTTCGAACAGGATGAGGAGGAGAAAGAGAGGCTGCAAGACGCCATAACGGAACTGGAGACGGGTTCGCATGAGAGAGTCTCATAGAAACAAAAGCGGAAAGAGGCGAAACAGAGAGAAGAAGACAAGAAGGAGGCATCGGAGAAAGCACAACAAGGAGAGGAGAAAGGAAAGGGGAAGACGGGAGTGCACAAGGGGATCAAGGAAAGCGGGGCCCAGGCAGACCAGCCAAGCCCAAAGCGCCGGAACGGTATTTGGGGATCAAGAACGGGCGCGACCAATGGGTGGAAAGGCGGAGGAGGTTGATAAGATTAAGTGGAAGACAGGTAAATTCTACCTGATGATGCCGGCGGAAAAGGAGGTGAGTGATGATACGATGGATGACTTTTACGTAATGCGGATACTAAGTTTGGGGGGGACGTCACGGCATAAGGCGGGCAAGGGAATAGCTCCGGTGATGCAATTTTGGCGGAGTAGTGATGAGGTGGAGGAGGAAAAGATTAGGCGGTTTGATCCGGTTTTTCTGGAGAAAGCGGGGAAGAAGCGAGAAACGTGGGACACCATTATCGAGTTGGATGATGAGGCTCATATTCCATACACCATTCAGACGAGGCCGCGGTTAGTCTTGAACGTGCCGTTCGATCTTACGGAAGAGAGGCGGATACCGGCACACATTTGGGACGAGATAGAGGCGGAGGCTTGCCTTTCGAAATCATTGGGGCTCCGCCAGCGGCGGTAAAGTCCAGAGGTAAGAAGAGGCCTGCGACGGGTGGACGGATGACCCGGAAAGAGGAAGGGCACACTGACGAAGGGGGTGATGAACTAGAGACGAGAGAAAAGACGGAATATGAATGAAGAATAAGGAACGATGATAGAGAAGAACGAGAAGAGATGATATGAACGGAATAAGACTTGCGGGTATATGAAGGGGTGATATCGGCATTGCTGACTTGCGGGTACATGATGGGGTGACAACAGTGTTACGGACTTGCGGGTATATGAAGGGATGATAACGGTGTAAATGAATTACGGGATTTTATGGGGGGGGGGGGTGATGAGAATATGAATGTTACGCGAGATCGAAGATGACTGACGATCAGAGAGGGGGGGAGCGGTATACTTTTACTTTCACAGGTACGGTTACGGGCTCGCAACCCGAACTTTATACCAACGAGGTACACATTGTGAAGACACGGGTTATATATACATATACGAGGAAGTTATTATAATATACGGGCTCACGGGTTATAAACACATTTACAATATTATGTGACTTTACGGGATTATGGGGGGAAACATCAAACTGACATATTATACAACTATGCGGACTTACAAAAAATAGCGGACTGTTGCCCTATCGGACATAGCGGATATATCGGGAAATGAATGACATACATGTCTTATGCCTTATAGGCTCATCGGGAAACTGGGAAGCGGTTCGGCACAAGACCTTATATTATTCCGCTCTGTGACGAGCGATGACATCGAACTCTATATATTCTTCATATATCAGCGGATAAAAGGGGCATACGGGTCGAGAATGGGGCTAATACATACTGACTAACCCAGTTTAGATAGAGAGGGGTAGAATAGCAAGAGGGGAGGAAGACAGGGGATAACACATAGGGATAGTCAATAGGATGGATAGGATAGTCGGGGGTGGATAGAATAGTAAGGGGATGGGATAGTCAGAGGGGAGGGGGCGCGGGGCAGAAATGAGAAAGATGAAAAGAAAGACGACGAGAAGAACGAGGAAGAGGACAACGGGGAAGCGGCAACTCTAACACTCGGGTGAGGGGGACACCAGAGTGAGAATATTACACAGGGGGGCTATGAAGGGGATCAAAGGGGGACATGGATCATTTTGGGGGAGAAGGGATGAAGTGATGGATAGATAGGGGGTATGTATATCATTCGTGCTATCAGCTCTCAGGTTCGTTTCAAGCATGGCGTTTCAGAGCTGGAGGGGCCTTGGTGGGGGTAGCAAAGGTCCGGGGGAGCCTTTCCTTGCCTACGCTACCTCTGGGCTGGGCGACCGGGACTACAGCGTACCGAGAGGGCACTACGAGGCTATTAAAAGCCAGAAGCATCAATGCGGATAATATTATGGCATCGGATCGAGCTTGCACGGGTTGGGGTCGGTTTCAGTGCATCGGATCGGGCTTGCACGCGTTGGGGGCGACTTCCGCACGTCGGATCGAGCCTGTTCGAGACGGGGACGGCTTGGGGGCACCGGGACCGGCGACGAAGCATGGGGATCGATTGAGCAACAGCACAGCCTGGTGGGCAGCGGATCAACGGGATCAGCGGAGTTGTGGAAGCGGGGAAGAAAGGACACGTGCGGGATAATATAGACCGACACTAGGTCGGGGGACGATGAGTGACTAGGGGCCGGTTACGGGGAATTGAGGGTAAGAGGCAAGTCTTCAGCCTCAACGGCGGGGGATAACGGTTTCGGGCACGAGGTGGCGGAAACCTGATTCAACGGGCGGCGAGGGGCGCAGATTGAAGCATCATCGAACGGCTTAACGGGAAATTAATCAAAATTTTACGGAGTGTAAGTGTTGGCGTTTGGCCTAACTTGCAATTTTGTTTAATTCGTTAACACGATTAATAACATGCTCATGGAACTATAACTCTACTTCAATTACTAATTCCCTCAAAAAAATACGGTATCTGCCCCAACTCCAAACCTGGACGTTTTCCGTATAGCCACTCACCAAACTTCTGCCACACTGGCCTAGAAGGACTTTACCTCTACTCCAATTACAATAAACTCCATGACAAACTATATTTTTTCACAAGGAAATTTAACACTGCTCCGATTCATGAGGATCTCCACCCATACTCCAGTACCTAACCTAAACTTCACTTCGTAACCGACTTATCGAGGAACCGACAATTCTCAGTTGGCATGTAATGCGATACAATTTAATCCAATATATCTTACTTTTTACCTTTTACAAGTATTTTCTCACCCCAGGTGCACTGGAAAAACCCCTTTTTACTCGAGCATTTTTCATTTTTTGCCTAAATCAACTTGTACTATTTATCCTTCCACTTTAGCCTGCCTACACCCGTTACTACACAACCAAAACCAATTCAATACCACAAACTTCCCATTCAGAACCTTCGTCGTGAGCTTATCTCACAAGCCCTGGAGAACGATCGCACTTACAAACCCTTACTCTACTCAAAAACCAGCCCTTATACTTAACAAACCTTGAACCTAGCCCTTACTCAACTCTGGCACCCCCATCTCTAAACCCAATTAAACTCGGCAAAGGGGCGAGCACGGTCACTCGCGGTTTGGTAAACCCCTGTCAATAAACAACTATTCCTGAAAATTACTGCGTTGATCGTCACTCAGGTTCGTATTTGCATTTTATCCAGAGGTTGGTCGGCGGGGGCGTCAGTTCGACTCCTCGCGCCGCATACCGTTAGTCACAGCTATTTCAATTTCACTCGCCGTTACTTGGATAATTGACTTCAAGTGTCAACAGGCAGGACATCCAATAATGCCAATGTTAACTGAAAGGATTTAATACATCACTTACAAGTCATAATTATAATTACGTAACTTAGTCAGAGTCAGCCTACGCATCAGACCAGCATCATGAGTCTAAGTCAGTCAGTTTTGTGACGTGGCTGTCTTTGTCGACGCGGATCAATTCTTCTACTTATACGAGTTATTAAACTGCGTTTTCATATTGCGTGAAGTCTCTTGCTAGGTAGCACGGGTTGATCCTGAAAGGGATCGGTAAAGGTTCCATCATGGGGAGCTACCGTGACCCAAAGCATACTGGTGAGCGCGCTCGGGGGGGAGAAGCGATTATGCCGGCACACTCGATATATAATGGCAATACTTACCGTTCCGGTCTGCAGGTTATCCTTGGTCTGGAGATTACGGAGTCCCTACTTTAGGTATTCCTCAGTCTTCATATCGTTAGTAACAATTATCTGTTTATTAAATATCCTACTATCGTAACAAGGGCTGTTGCTGCAGGCGGCGTCGCAGTCGTTGTTGTTGTCGTTCAAGAGTTGTCGTTGTTGTTGTCGTGTGCATTCAACTTCAATGTCAAAC
This sequence comes from Paulinella micropora, assembly GCA_019918135.1. Classification (NCBI taxonomy): domain Eukaryota; phylum Cercozoa; class Imbricatea; order Euglyphida; family Paulinellidae; genus Paulinella; species Paulinella micropora. The sequence goes on from WBZZ01006388.1 coordinate 89,843, forward strand.
TCAGCAATAGAATTTGTGTTCTGGCAAGGCGCAGACTCGGATTTCAGATTAACGGCCAGATTTCATATTAGTGGTTAGAATTCAAATTCAAGTTAGTTTAATTTAACCGACTGCTATACTGATGTCTGCAAAATCTGCATAATTTTTGCGAAATTTTACAGTTAAATTGGATTAATTTGAATTCTGACCACTAATCTAAAATCTGACCGATAATCTGAAATCTGACCCTTAGCTCAAATTCGCTGGCTGAGTTTGACACTTGCCAAATGTACCTAGTATTAATAATATTCTACGGCCAGCCTGAGCCTACCGGCGTAATGACCGGATCAATAACTGTTACCTTCGAAACTCTCTGATCACTTCCACTAAGCATAATTCTGCCCTAATGCAGTCATCGTAGTATCGTTAGCAATAAAACGCAGTGAGAACACTAAAACTTTATTTACAGTTTGATAGAACATTTTGATATTAAATAGAAAAGCCATTAAAAGTCTTTGTCACAGTACAGCTATATTCACATAACTTAGAGATACTTTGCCAACGACTTCGAAAAAGCTTAACTAGCTTACTTGATCTTAACTTCTACTAATACTGATGCATTTAGAATTGACTTTTTCCTGATGCATCGAAAAAGCTTAATACCTTGCTTGATCTATAACTTCTACTAATACTGATGCATTTAGAATGGACTTTTTCCTGATGCATCAAGAATTATCTGTTTCTCCTCTGATTCTGCTCCTTTTCCGCCTCTTCCCACTCTCTTTGCGCAGCTTCAGCTGCTCTGACTTGACTGGGTTTTAACCTTGCGAGAGCTAACTTGGCTTCTGTCGCCGACCGTTCCATCGCGCTTCCACCCGCTTGCTCCCATCTTAGCCGAGCTTGCCTTACTCGAGTTTCTGGAGATTTGGGGGATGCTGGAGATTCAGGGCGGTTCGCAACGTTAAGCCCGAGGCCTGGAATTTCAGTTGAAGTGACCCGCAGTCTCTGTGGTGGTGTAACCGCCCCAAAAATGCCAGGCGATCTTTGCTGCGCGGTGCCAGGCGATCTTGGCTGTGGGCTGCGTGTGCTGCCATCGTCCTCGTCGTCGCGGGCTGGTCTGACCCGCCTGCTTTCTTGTTGCAGCGTGAAGGAATCTCTTTCAACGAAAGTGCCTGTCTTCGCGACATCTTGAAACTCCGGCGCCATCTCCAACAGGCTTCCACCATCATCATCATCATCATTATCATCATATGCCTCTAACTCGTCCGTTGACACGCCAACGCTTTCGGCCAGAGATTCAGACTGCCTCTGCAAGAAGGTTTTTTGAGGTTGAGGCCCAGTCTGCTGCTTGGAGTCCTGGCGCCGAACGTTACCCGGAAAATCCAAAGATCGCGCTGCTTCATCGCTGGGACGAGGTGACAGCCGAAGGCCAACCGAAGGATTGAAATATTGCGATACTTCTTCGCCTTCACGCGGTGACGCAGTCGGTGGTGTCTCAAGACCATCTCCGATCAGACTCTCTGCTGAATCTCTCCTGGAATGCGTAGGGTTGCTTGCAGAAGCTTGCTTCCAAATGAGCCCGTTAAGTGTCGCCAGAGCGTTTTGAAGGATAGGATCTCTAGAGTCGACCCCGGCTTCCATTGCAGCCTCGACAGCCTTTCCAAGCAGCTCAATAGCCTCCTCGTCCGAGACCTCGGCTTGCTTGGTCCCTGAAGACGTAGCTTTCGTAGCCTCTTTTAGCCCCTGTGAGCTGACCTGCATGGAAAGGCGCTTGGAGACCTTGTTCAGTTCTCTGGTTGACAGAGTTGATGGTGCTGGCAATGAAGAAGTTCTTGCTGACCCCGGCAATGACGTTCTTGCTGCCCTTGAAGCGTCCATCGCCCTCTTTGATTCTTCCATCATGCTGTTCAACGTTTCCACAGCTGATTGTAGAGCCGGATCATCGAGCTGCATGCCAATTTCAAGGGCCTCTTCGATAGTTCTTGCCAGGTCTTCGATGGCCTCTTGCTGCTCTTCAGATTGGTCCTGTTGTTCGACCACGTCAGCAGCTTTAGACAAGCCAAGCTTATCCAGTCGCATCGACAGGCGCTTTGATCGTGTAGCTGTAGGCGCTGCAGGCATGGCAAGGTTCCGATCAACTCTTTGGACAAGCTGAGGCATATCGCTATCACCTCTTTGTCTTGCGACCAGGTCAGGCATGTCTGGATACATCTTTGTTGCGCTGACCTTGCCTGGCTTCTCAAGCAGCTTGTTCAGGGTTGACAGCGCGTTATCCAAGGCGGGGTCATTGATCGACAAGCCTGCGTTCAATGCCTCCTCGATGGTTTTGCCAAGTTCTTCGATGGCCTCCTCTTCCTCAGGTGTTCTTCCCTTTGCCTCGAGAACATCACCCAGGTGTTCCATGCCCATGCTGTCTAGACGAGCCGACAATCGTTTGGTACGCTTTTTCGGCACAAAAAGGCCGCCACCATGCTTGCTTTCTGCCACTGTGGGCACAAACCATGGTTTCTTGTCTTTGGCTTTGGCTGGGTCCAAATGGACCTGCAATCCGCTGTAGTCGATGCCTTTGACACGTTCTCGTGTCATAAGGAAAATAAGAAGCAAGACAAACAACATCAAGGGCTTGAGTAGGAAAATGTCCAGAGCGGCAGAGATGAGGAAGGAAATAAACCAGGCTTGGGATGTCGAGCGCAAGGGCGTCGCTATCAGCGAGTAAAACTCAGCATTAGCACGGGCACCTCCTTCCGCCACCAAGAAACAGCGACAGTCCCGTCTTCGGAAAGTCACTCCAGCGCAATCAAGGCGTGACTCACAGTTTCGTTTACAAATGTTTGCATCTTCGTAAGCAACCGCAAGCTCTATACCCAGCTGTTCCGTCCCTGGGGCAGGACTGAACTCGATCTCACCTCGTTGGGTATCAAACTGTAGTCCGTAAACTAACATGAGAACAGCAGCAGTTACACAGATCACGAAACAGGACATGTAGCCAATATATTTCAGGCTCTGGGGAAGCCTGAAGGGTGGCTTGGGTTCCTCTCTGCCCATCTTTCTTGCTTTCAGTCTCTCAACATCAAAGTTGAACTGGTCCCGTGGTCCGATGGGCGCGGCCCTCGAGAAAAGCCATTGCAACGCAAAGGTGGGTACAATCACCAAGACCGCGCATATCACAGAGATGGTGAATCTTGCAAAAATTTTTTGGTTACCAAAGAACACAGCACTGGCACCCATTTGGATCATAAGTAGAGTGTACATGATGCACAGCCGTGCCGTAGATCTGTACGTTAAGCCGAACGGAGCGAACGCAAATGACACGTACTCATGCTCCTCCGAGACAAGTCTTTTATAACTACTTCCGACTTCTTCGAACGTGAGTCCATCCGCCTCGTTCGCGGCTTTAGCTTTCTCAATCCATCGATTTCGAATTTCTTCGATTTCTTTGGTATTGAAAGTCTTCCTGAGGTTGTCCCGCCATTTTGCAACGCCAAGCAATACAAAGAACAAGGCCGAAATCACACCCAGCCCGATCAGGGTGGCAGGATTATTTTTCAGATTCGTCCATGTCAACTGTTTCCAGTCTTGAACAGTCAAGGTGTTGATCCGCGGAACAAAATCGCTGATTTGGATAGAGAAGGTGGTTAGGTGGGTGCAGTTGCAGACAGTCACCTCTTCCGTCGAAGCCCAGAAGTCGTAAATACAGCTGCTATTATCCCAACCTTTCACAATTGCAGCTTCGGGTGAAGACAGGAAAGAATTCTCCAGTAAGAACTGGCAGTCTCGTTCTACACCCACAATGTCACCTACGGCTTGCCCAGTCTCGTTCTTGCACTCCCATTGCGAGTCCGCGAACGCGCCTTGCACGAACAAAATTTTATCATGCGGAATACGTACCACGACAGGATTGGCGGCATCCAGCCCACTCACAGGGTAGTACTGGCCGCTCCCGGCATCTACCATGGACACAGTCATGGTGTTGGGAATGCGTGATCCATCAAGAGCTTGGCCGAACACGCTGCTTGTGTACACATCTGGCTGCTGCAGCACCATCAGCATGGCCATCGAAGGCGCGCCATTGACGGGTGGCAGCGTTACACCAGCTAAGCTCCCAGGAACATTCAGCTCGGAAGAAGCTTGACGCAAAGAGTTGGACTTCGTCAAGGACAAGGACAAATCTCCTGAATTCAACGTGGAGGTTTCATCCGTAGCTCGATTCTGACCGTAGACATAAGCGATATCCTGAGATTGCTTGGTGACTGCAGATACAAGGGTCAAAGTCTCGTTCGACGCCATTGTGCCCGTCTGTTGTGCATAAAGAGTGCTCTGGTGTACGTTGGCCAGTGTTGCGAAGGCAGAGTCGGCCAACATCACTAAGGCTCGTCTCTGACTTGCGTATTGACTGTCGAGAAGCGAGTTGGAAACATCCAACGCAAGAGTGCGCGCCTGCTCGTTCAGTTCTTGATAGGAGGTAGTCACGGTTTGCGTACTTTGCATCTGCAGAATCTGGTTTGAAACAGATTGTGCCATGATAGCGACGATGTCGGCGACTGCTGCAAGGCTTTCCGATCGGATATCAGCGCGCTCTGACACCGCAGTACCATCGTTCACATCTACCGGGTAGCTGTTTAGCATTGCTGCAATGACTCGAGTAACTGCAGCCACTCCGTCGGCATCGTTGCTAAACAATGCAGAAGATATGCCTCCAGAAAGGTATACCTTCGCCAGTTCGGTAATGAACGCCGTGAGGTGTGCTTGCGTCATGTGACGGCGTCGCGTTGACGCTGACAGTTTCACCACATTCACCTCGAACTTGTACTCAGCGATTGCTCCCGCATTGTCCCTGATTAAGGCTACCAATTTTCGCGCCGAGTTGTCCGGAGCTGCTGCCAACAAAACATTGGCAACCTTACTCTGTTCCTTGAAAGATCTGATTATGATTGGATCGCTGCTGGAGCCAGAGGCGGGTACTTCCAGAAACTCATACGTGATTGGGTTGCTTGCGTCCGACCAACCAAAACAGCTCAGCTCAAAGTTGTCCTGGAACTCCACTCCTGTTGGTGGAGTGGCTACACAAAGACCGGAAGCAGGAGGCACATTGATCGTGATCTGGAAGGTAGCGACTGCTTTGGCTTGATTGGAGGTGTCAAGAGCCTCTGCCGTGAAGATGTACGTGAGGCCAGGCGTGAATGAGTTTGCTGCTACGACAAACGGGGCCTGAAGGAAGCCCCTTCCACTGTAGTCAAGAGCAGTCGTGATCACATCTGGGTCGGTCATGTCCAAGTTTCCTTTGAGTTGCGACCAGACTACGTTGATGACGGGACTGCCTGAGGATGTCGCAATAGCAAATGCCAGGAGCTCTAGTCGCTCATTTGCAGGCCAGTTATTGTTTCCTCCAAATGAGATGTTGTTAGTTCGCTGGACACTGACGTCAGGAATCTGTCCTTCCTTTGCAGTTAGAGCCACCGCGGCCGTGCTAACCCGAGTTCCTTTCGAAACTAGCAGTGTGATGACATAGGTGTAACCAGAGGCGAGCGCCCCGATCTGCAGAGTCGAATCGCTGGTCGCATCGTCAAGCGCAGGCGTAACACTTGCCAAGTTGCACTTTTCTGGAGTGTTACTGTTGATGGGTTTGCGTTCACATAACCAAGTGTACTGCAAAGGCGTGCCGCTAATACCATCTGGGTCGAAGCTGTGAGTACCGTCGACAAGCACAGGCGTATTTGCTGCTACTTGCCGATCCCCTCCCACCAGCTTGGCCTCTAATTCCCTAAACTTCACAATGACCTCGACCGAAGCAACACTCTTCGACTGCGGCGCAAACGCACTGAAAGCTTCTACCTGGAACACATATTCGAGGCCTGCTGTCAGCTCAAAAGATTTGATGAAGAGAGTGGGAGAGTTCGTTTGATTCAAAGTCGCTGGCTCGCCTTCAATCTGTGTCCACTGCCAATTGAAGAAAGATGGGTCGATTCCACATGTTCGGACCAAATAATCGTTGATGTCAAGCTGTGCACCGATGCTGACTTCCTCGTTCCGATACACATATTTTTTCGCCACCACGATGATACTGGGAACGTTGAAAGCTTGCACATTGAGGGTGTGTATTGCGGAAGCAGAGACACCCATCCAATTCTGCACTGTCAGTAAATAAACGTGGTTTGCATCCTTGGGATATATATCTTTACTGAGACTGGTGTAAGTACGGTCAGTCCCAACCACTTGCGGTCCCAGTCGACCATTGTACGAGAGTTTCGTCCATGTACGAACAACAAAGTTGCGACCGGCGCTACCTGTTGACTCTGAAGAGTCTAAAGTAAACTGTCCACACGAACCTACCGACCGAGGGCCGGTAACGATGGGGATTGGGACGGGCAGGACAGACGGAGGTGAGAGAGGTATGCTTTGCATAGTGATCACTTGGCCGGTTTCTGCCTGCAAACCGGCTGCAGCCTTGAAGGTGACGGGGTCTCCGAGAGCAATATATGGTAATGACAGCGATCCAAACTTGATCATCAATGATGACTTTGTCGTCCATACGCAGACGCTGCCCACGCCCAACGCTGCAACCGATTCGAGCTGCTCCTGACATGGGAATTGTGTGTCAAGAAGCTTGTTGCCCATGTTGGTCGCAACATTGAAGTTCACCAAGATAGTGCTCCCGGCCTGGCTCACCGTTGCAGAGACGATGCTGGGAGAAATGCAGACGTTCGTGCATTCGCGCTCATTCACGAGTTTTGGACATTCTCGCCCATCGCCCACAGGTGTCTGCACTACCGGTCTGACCTGAATCCGCTTGCCTGTTCCACATGCAACAGAGCACTGACCGAATGCCCCAAAGGGTCCGACTTCGCAGTCGACCGGGCAGACAATTTCATTGCATCCTTGCGTGTCTACTAGCGCAGGACACTGTTGTCCGTGAGTGCTGGGTTGAGTGACAATCGTTCGCGTCCGAGATTTGGTGCCACCACCACACAGCTGACTGCAATTGCTGAAATCGCTCCAGCTGCTCACCACGCAATCCACAGGTGGCCAGGGGACAGCAACCAAGCCAAATGTATCTCGTTCGAAGGAAGTCGCATTAGCACATGCAAAATTTCCCAAGAACGTCGCTGGTAGATACTTTCCAAACGATAAGTTCGTTAGTTTGCTGGCCAAAAGCATATATTGCTGGTTTGCGCCCAAAGCAAACCCTGAGGTTGACAGACACACCGTAACATTATCGACGAATCTTGTCATAGCAGGGCCTACATTCAGCCTGGACAGCCGTTTCAGAGAAATGCTGGTAGTTCCAGTGCTGAAGATCAAACGATACGTGAGCTGAGAAGGATGGACTAGTTGGGCAGTCAGGTCTGTCGCCACAAGCAGACTTCCCTGTGTGACTGAAATGCGCCACAGGAGCGCACTGTTTCCCTGCTGCTCAAGAGTTGCTGCGGAACACCCACCTGAGCAGACCACCGATTTGCTGAAGTTGCAAGCATAAGGGTCTAGTACGCCTGCTTGAGTGTCGAAGTTATGCGCAGAAGGATCAGAACAGCCGATTCGCGAGCAAGCAGTTGCTCCTGCATTATTGGTTGCGAACCCATCCGCGCAGGGCACGCATGTGGTATGGTCATTGCTGGGGATCGTGTTGACAGGGCACGACATGCATTCACCGAACCGAGTACCAGGAGACACAGAATATGTTCCGACGGGACATAACGGACAAGTTCCTTGCGCGGTTTGCCCTGTGCTGGACGCAGTGCCAGGTGGACAGGTACCAGATGGTGTGCACACGCTACTGCCCGCCACAGCTGTGTGCAGTGCTGGACACACAGTGCAGAAGGTTAGACCATCCTGCGCCGCATAGGAATTTTCAGGACAGAGATTGCATTGTGTGCTGCCAGCGGTAGTGGATATCGAGCCCTTGAGACATTTCTTACAATAAGGATCGGCAGTTCCGCTGCTGCTGAAATAGCCGGGTGGGCACGTCAAGGGTTCTACTGCCACAGTAAACTCACATGTCCTTGAGTTTCCTGCAAAGTCTCGGGTTTCCCACTCAACTGTAGTGACTCCGCTCGGGAAAACATTGATAGCATCAGGTCCTCGACGCTGCACGGCTGATACGAAGCCGTCGACCGCGTCTTGAGCAGTCAAGCCTGAATAACTTGCGATGGTGGCTTGCCCATTTATATCGGATAACAGGCCCGTAGATACAAAAGGAGGACACCTTTGCTGCAAAATGGGAGCCTCGCCATCGTAGATTGTTACTGCAAAGGTGCAAGCAGATGTGACCCCCGCAAGGGAAGTTGCTTCATACTTGACCAACGTGGTACCAACAGGAAACAACACTCCTGAAGGAAATCCCTGACGTAAGACAACCAACGCGCCCGTGGTTCCTGACTGCGGGGTGGCATACGTGGCCATGCCAGTCTTTGAGTTGTTTTGGGTGGGAAACCTCACGTCAGTTGGGCAGGTCAGCTGAGGCGGCGAGGTATCCACACACTCCCCAGCTACTTTGGTGAATCCTACATTGCATTTGCATGCGCCCTCCCCTTTTGTCAGATCTTCGAGGCCGGTGGTTGCATCCGCACCCGAGTTGGCAGGGCAGTTCTGACATACGCCGTATGAGTTGAAGAACTGCGGGGGACAGTTTGCTTCGCAAGCAGTGTTAGCTTGGTTGGGGGACGAGCCCACTGGACAGCTCAAGTAGAAAGGACCAGTTTTATAAGCGAACTTTACATTCTGAGCGCAAGCGTTGGGTGACAACGAAAGGCCGACTCCGGCTGCAAACTGCGTATTCAGTTTCACAGAGGGGAATGGCTGGCCAAAGGTTTGGAATTCGTTGTTGCTGAATGATTGTAGCTCACCTGTCAGTATGGTATCAGCCACCGTGGGCACACTCACTAAATTGGAAGGTCTCCAGCGATAGACCACACGATACTTGCCAGTGATAAGTGCCTTGTGATTTAGACTCACAGCCGTGTTCTTCCCGTCATGAAAATAAAAGTGAGCACTTGAGTTGGTAAAGACACCCAATCGCTTGACGGTATTCCTGAAAGAAGCCAGGGATAAGAAGACATTCGCGACACCACCAGTGCTGGCGCTGGGGTTCCATTCGAAAGAGAAAATACCATACCCAAAAGCTAATCTTGGATTCTGAGGAAGAGGTTCTACGGGCATGTAACAGGTAGCGAAATTCAGCGCGTCAGCCGCAGGCGCGGACTTCGAAGTAGCACACACCTGGTTTGTGACTGTGCAGGCAGCCGACCATTTCCCCGACGCTTCAGGCCATGCGGAAGAGGTTTGCAACATGGACCTCCTTCTCGCTCCTGTAGTCAACGAGGCCGTGCCTGTCGCGCACTCGAACCTTCCCGGAAGATCGAGTTCAATGCATGCGTCCACCCCGTTGATGGTCCCGCAATTATTGGCGGGTGTGGAACATTCATTTAGCGATGCTGAAGGAGGGTCGCAACATTGTTCCAATGTACAGGGCCCGCTGCATATAAATGCACCGGACTTCAAGGTGTAAGTGAATCCGTTGAAGGTACCGCAATGGTCCTCAGTGCAGATTTCATCACAGTCGTTGACTGCACCCGCTGGACCACCCTTCGGTACATAGCCATTTGGACACGCTACCGGTTTGCACGTGGCGTTTGATCCGCCCTCGGAATAAAATCCAGAATTACAAATGGAGCAGTCATTTAATTTGAAACCACCTATGGCTTTCGGCACGTAGCCAGGATCACAGAAGACTGGCGCACAGAGCGTGGATCCACCCGTGGAAAATTTCCCCGCAGTACAAGAAATACAGTCTGACACGCTGGTAGCGTTCTGCCGACCCTGCTGGCCAGCTACGCAGGTCATTGCGCTGCAGACAGGAGGGGCAGGTCCAAACACTGAACCCAGGGCACCTACGTATCCCTGAAGACAGTCACCGCAGGCGCCGTTGGCTGCTCCCGGATTTGGTGGAGAACGGAGGATGGATGAGCAAGATGCAAATAGAGTGTTCTGTGTTGCAGTGCAGGTCACTGAGACATATTGTCCTGGTTGAGCGACAGAGCAAGGGCTACAGCTCTCTATTGCAGAGACCGAAGTGCTGGCATCGACTCCCGATAGGCCGTAGAAACCACTCTTGCAGCTGCCGCACTGACCCGTAACTTGAGAGTTAACCCTGTTCGCACTGGAGCAGGTCTTGAAGATGGTAATACTGGTCGGTGTACACGGTTGCGATACGTAATTGCCAAAATCAGCTGTTGGGCAGGCTTGGCAGTCGTACAGCGTGACCGAGGTGGCTAGATTACCTGGTGTCCCATAGTAACCAGTCTGACAATTCCCGCAGCTTGCGCTGCTTCCAGCATCTGCGTCGTTCCGCTTGATGTTCGAACATGATTGACAAGTGAACCCGCTCAAGTTCAAAGCATAAGAGGCAGAGTCCGGCGGCTGGTAAACACAGAGTCCTGTCACAGTCGGGATCTGGATGAAACCCAATAGACAGCGCACACTACAGGAGTCCTGCGCACCAAACGCCTGCCCTTGCTGTGGGCAATTCAAGGTCTCAGCGCCGGGAGGTACCACCACTTGCGAGGCATTGCAAGTTGGTCGAACACACGAAATCGCACCACCCACGTACGCCAAGCCTGCCTGATTAGTTTGCGTTTGGCAGATGGCAGGGGTACTGGATTGGATCTTGTATCCTTCTTTGCAAACAAAACGGCATTCATCACCCGGTGTGCCAGCCGCAGGACACTGGGAAGGAGAAAACGCTGCGTTAATGTCCAGTGCACTCGGGTCGGAAGATCGCACACAGACGTTCCCTGTCGGGACGCAATAACCCTTCGTCTTACTGAAACTGAAACCAGTGGAACATATGCACGTATATCCATTCTGGGTTGCAGCATTTTGATCACTGCATGTCGCCTGTGCGTCACTGCCATTTTTACACGGGTTGGGTGTAGGACAAAGCGGTACACAGTTGATAACTCCGTCTTGATAACTAGCCGTAACGGCACCAGTATTAGCTTTACATACCGCAGGGCGCGGGTTGATGGTTGTGTCAGAGACGTAACCCGTTGTACATACGAGCTGACATGTATCGTTGAAGTTGCCGGGGTTGGGGCATAGGCCGAGCATAGTATGAGAACCTGGCGCAGGCAAAAGGGCAGCACATGTGGAAGCGATACAGGTTATGTTTGGTGCGGTGTAGGCCGCGGTTGCACCCGTGCCCGGTTGGCAAACACCAGGAAAACTGCTGGAAGCCTGTACCGCGTAGCCATCACTGCATTTGAGCGCGCACGTATCGGCAGAAGGCGTCCACTTGCCACCATTTCGACAGTTTGCAATGTCCAGGATTACTCCAACGGGAAGGCCACCACTAGGTAAGGCACAAGCTACGGGTTCACAGGGATACACAGCACCCTGGTACTGGCTTGACGACGTACACGTTCCCGAGTATGCAAGTTGATTCTTGTAACCATTTCCGCAGGCAACAGTGCAATTTTCACCTATATAACCTCCTGTCGGGCAGGTTGCTGGATTGTAAACTGCACCTGTTGGGAGAACGTTTACATTCAGGGTACAGGTGATCGTTCCGACTGATTGGGATGGGGAGGGCGTTTGCGTTAAGCTCGTCGTGACCGATGCACTGGCTGAGGGGGACGAACTTGGGGATGTAGTGGCTGACAACGTTACGCTGGCAGTGGCTGAAGGGGAAATGGAAACAGTTGGGCTCTCCGACGCGGAGGCCGTAACACTGGCACTTGCAGAAGAGCTGGATGTCACACTCGGGGACGCTGATACACTGATGCTTACAGACGGCGTGGCCGACCGAGAAATCGTCACGCTCACAGAACTAGTGGCAGACTGGGAAGCCGTCACACTCACCGAGCTGCTGAAAGACTGAGAAGCCGTCACGCTCACCGAGCTCGTCACAGACTGAAACACGCTTGCGAATGCTGTCGCGGAATGGGAAGCCGTCACGCTCACAGAACTAGTGGCAGATACCGAACCCGAGGCAGTTGCAGACTGAGAAGCCGTCACGCTCGCAGACGCCGTGGCCGACTGAGAAGCCGTGACGCTCAACGAGCTCGTCACAGACTCAGATACCGAGCTCGTCGCCGACTGAGAAGCTGAAACGCTCACCGAGCTCGTCGCAGACTGAGAAGCCGTCACGCTCACCGAGCGCGTCGCAGACCAAGAAACCAAAACGCTCACCGAGCTCGTCGCAGACTGAGAAATCGAAACGCTCACCGAGCTCGTCGCAGACTGAGAAGCCGAAACGCTCACCGAGCTCGTCGCAGACTGAGAAGCCGAAACGCTCACCGAGCTGGTCGCAGACTGAGACGCCGAAACGCTCACCGAGCTCGTCGCAGACTGAGAAGCCGAAACGCTCACCGAGCTGGTCGCAGACTGAGAAGCCGAAACGCTCACCGAGCTCGTCGCAGACTGAGAAGCCGAAACGCTCACCGAGCTGGTCGCAGACTGAGAAGCCGAAACGCTCACCGAGCTGGTCGCAGACTGAGAAGCCGAAACGCTCACAGAGTTCGTCGCGGATTGAGAAATAGAACTTGTCGCAGACTGAGAAGCCGAAACGCTGACCGAGCTGGTCGCAGACTGAGAAGCCGAAACGCTCACCGAGCTGGTCGCAGACTGAGAAGCCGAAACGCTCACCGAGCTCGTCGCAGACTGAGAGGCCGAAACGCTCACCGAGCTCGTCGCGGATTGAGAAATAGAACTTGTCCCAGACTGAGAAGCCGAAACGCTCACCGAGATGGTCGCAGACTGAGAGCCGTGACGCTCACGAGCTCGTCGCAGACTGAGAAGCCGAAACGCTCACCGAGCTCGTCGCAGACTGAGAAGCCGAAACGCTCACCGAGCTCGTCGCGATGAGAGAGCCGAAACGCTCACCGAGCTCGTCGCAGACTGAGAAGCCGAAACGCTCACCGAGCTCGTCGCAGACTGAGAAGCCGAAACGCTCACCGAGCTCGTCGCAGACTGAGAAGCCGAAACGCTCACCGAGCTAGTCGCAGACTGAGAAGCCGAAACGCTCACCGAGCTGGTCGCAGACTGAGAAGCCGAAACGCTCACCGAGCTGGTCGCAGACTGAGAAGCCGAAACGCTCACCGAGCTCGTCGCAGACTGAGAAGCCGAAACGCTCACCGAGCTCGTCGCAGACTGAGAAGCCGAAACGCTCACCGAGCTCGTCGCAGACTGAGAAGCCGAAACGCTCACCGAGCTCGTCGCAGACTGAGAAGCCGAAACGCTCACCGAGCTCGTCGCAGACTGAGAAGCCGAAACGCTCACCGAGCTCGTCGCAGACTGAGAAGCCGAAACGCTCACCGAGCTCGTCGCAGACTGAGAAGCCGAAACGCTCACCGAGCTCGTCGCAGACTGAGAAGCCGAAACGCTCACCGAGCTCGTCGCAGACTGAGAAGCCGAAACGCTCACCGAGCTCGTCGCAGACTGAGAAGCCGAAACGCTCACCGAGCTCGTCGCAGACTGAGAAGCCGAAACGCTCACCGAGCTCGTCGCAGACTGAGAAGCCGAAACGCTCACCGAGCTCGTCGCAGACTGAGAAGCCGAAACGCTCACCGAGCTCGTCGCAGACTGAGAAGCCGAAACGCTCACCGAGCTCGTCGCAGACTGAGAAGCCGAAACGCTCACCGAGCTCGTCGCAGACTGAGAAGCCGAAACGCTCACCGAGCTCGTCGCAGACTGAGAAGCCGAAACGCTCACCGAGCTCGTCGCAGACTGAGAAGCCGAAACGCTCACCGAGCTCGTCGCAGACTGAGAAGCCGAAACGCTCACCGAGCTCGTCGCAGACTGAGAAGCCGAAACGCTCACCGAGCTCGTCGCAGACTGAGAAGCCGAAACGCTCACCGAGCTCGTCGCAGACTGAGAAGCCGAAACGCTCACCGAGCTCGTCGCAGACTGAGAAGCCGAAACGCTCACCGAGCTCGTCGCAGACTGAGAAGCCGAAACGCTCACCGAGCTCGTCGCAGACTGAGAAGCCGAAACGCTCACCGAGCTCGTCGCAGACTGAGAAGCCGAAACGCTCACCGAGCTCGTCGCAGACTGAGAAGCCGAAACGCTCACCGAGCTCGTCGCAGACTGAGAAGCCGAAACGCTCACCGAGCTCGTCGCAGACTGAGAAGCCGAAACGCTCACCGAGCTCGTCGCAGACTGAGAAGCCGAAACGCTCACCGAGCTCGTCGCAGACTGAGAAGCCGAAACGCTCACCGAGCTCGTCGCAGACTGAGAAGCCGAAACGCTCACCGAGCTCGTCGCAGACTGAGAAGCCGAAACGCTCACCGAGCTCGTCGCAGACTGAGAAGCCGAAACGCTCACCGAGCTCGTCGCAGACTGAGAAGCCGAAACGCTCACCGAGCTCGTCGCAGACTGAGAAGCCGAAACGCTCACCGAGCTCGTCGCAGACTGAGAAGCCGAAACGCTCAGACTGAGAAGCCGAAACGCTCACCGAGCTCGTCGCAGACTGAGAAGCCGAAACGCTCACCGAGCTCGTCGCAGACTGAGAAGCCGAAACGCTCACCGAGCTCGTCGCAGACTGAGAAGCCGAAACGCTCACCGAGCTCGTCGCAGACTGAGAAGCCGAAACGCTCACCGAGCTCGTCGCAGACTGAGAAGCCGAAACGCTCACCGAGCTCGTCGCAGACTGAGAAGCCGAAACGCTCACCGAGCTCGTCGCAGACTGAGAAGCCGAAACGCTCACCGAGCTCGTCGCAGACTGAGAAGCCGAAACGCTCACCGAGCTCGTCGCAGACTGAGAAGCCGAAACGCTCACCGAGCTCGTCGCAGACTGAGAAGCCGAAACGCTCACCGAGCTCGTCGCAGACTGAGAAGCCGAAACGCTCACCGAGCTCGTCGCAGACTGAGAAGCCGAAACGCTCACCGAGCTCGTCGCAGACTGAGAAGCCGAAACGCTCACCGAGCTCGTCGCAGACTGAGAAGCCGAAACGCTCACCGAGCTCGTCGCAGACTGAGAAGCCGAAACGCTCACCGAGCTCGTCGCAGACTGAGAAGCCGAAACGCTCACCGAGCTCGTCGCAGACTGAGAAGCCGAAACGCTCACCGAGCTCGTCGCAGACTGAGAAGCCGAAACGCTCACCGAGCTCGTCGCAGACTGAGAAGCCGAAACGCTCACCGAGCTCGTCGCAGACTGAGAAGCCGAAACGCTCACCGAGCTCGTCGCAGACTGAGAAGCCGAAACGCTCACCGAGCTCGTCGCAGACTGAGAAGCCGAAACGCTCACCGAGCTCGTCGCAGACTGAGAAGCCGAAACGCTCACCGAGCTCGTCGCAGACTGAGAAGCCGAAACGCTCACCGAGCTCGTCGCAGACTGAGAAGCCGAAACGCTCACCGAGCTCGTCGCAGACTGAGAAGCCGAAACGCTCACCGAGCTCGTCGCAGACTGAGAAGCCGAAACGCTCACCGAGCTCGTCGCAGACTGAGAAGCCGAAACGCTCACCGAGCTCGTCGCAGACTGAGAAGCCGAAACGCTCACCGAGCTCGTCGCAGACTGAGAAGCCGAAACGCTCACCGAGCTCGTCGCAGACTGAGAAGCCGAAACGCTCACCGAGCTCGTCGCAGACTGAGAAGCCGAAACGCTCACCGAGCTCGTCGCAGACTGAGAAGCCGAAACGCTCACCGAGCTCGTCGCAGACTGAGAAGCCGAAACGCTCACCGAGCTCGTCGCAGACTGAGAAGCCGAAACGCTCACCGAGCTCGTCGCAGACTGAGAAGCCGAAACGCTCACCGAGCTCGTCGCAGACTGAGAAGCCGAAACGCTCACCGAGCTCGTCGCAGACTGAGAAGCCGAAACGCTCACCGAGCTCGTCGCAGACTGAGAAGCCGAAACGCTCACCGAGCTCGTCGCAGACTGAGAAGCCGAAACGCTCACCGAGCTCGTCGCAGACTGAGAAGCCGAAACGCTCACCGAGCTCGTCGCAGACTGAGAAGCCGAAACGCTCACCGAGCTCGTCGCAGACTGAGAAGCCGAAACGCTCACCGAGCTCGTCGCAGACTGAGAAGCCGAAACGCTCACCGAGCTCGTCGCAGACTGAGAAGCCGAAACGCTCACCGAGCTCGTCGCAGACTGAGAAGCCGAAACGCTCACCGAGCTCGTCGCAGACTGAGAAGCCGAAACGCTCACCGAGCTCGTCGCAGACTGAGAAGCCGAAACGCTCACCGAGCTCGTCGCAGACTGAGAAGCCGAAACGCTCACCGAGCTCGTCGCAGACTGAGAAGCCGAAACGCTCACCGAGCTCGTCGCAGACTGAGAAGCCGAAACGCTCACCGAGCTCGTCGCAGACTGAGAAGCCGAAACGCTCACCGAGCTCGTCGCAGACTGAGAAGCCGAAACGCTCACCGAGCTCGTCGCAGACTGAGAAGCCGAAACGCTCACCGAGCTCGTCGCAGACTGAGAAGCCGAAACGCTCACCGAGCTCGTCGCAGACTGAGAAGCCGAAACGCTCACCGAGCTCGTCGCAGACTGAGAAGCCGAAACGCTCACCGAGCTCGTCGCAGACTGAGAAGCCGAAACGCTCACCGAGCTCGTCGCAGACTGAGAAGAACTGTCGCAGACTGAGAAGCCGAAACGCTCACCGAGCTCGTCGCAGACTGAGAAGCCGAAACGCTCACCGAGCTCGTCGCAGACTGAGAAGCCGAAACGCTCACCGAGCTCGTCGCAGACTGAGAAGCCGAAACGCTCACCGAGCTCGTCGCAGACTGAGAAGCCGAAACGCTCACCGAGCTCGTCGCAGACTGAGAAGCCGAAACGCTCACCGAGCTCGTCGCAGACTGAGAAGCCGAAACGCTCACCGAGCTCGTCGCAGACTGAGAAACGAAGCTCGTCGCAGACTGAGAAGCCGAAACGCTCACCGAGCTCGTCGCAGACTGAGAAGCCGAAACGCTCACCGAGCTCGTCGCAGACTGAGAAGCCGAAACGCTCACCGAGCTCGTCGCAGACTGAGAAGCCGAAACGCTCACCGAGCTCGTCGCAGACTGAGAAGCCGAAACGCTCACCGAGCTCGTCGCAGACTGAGAAGCCGAAACGCTCACCGAGCTCGTCGCAGACTGAGAAGCCGAAACGCTCACCGAGCTCGTCGCAGACTGAGAAGCCGAAACGCTCACCGAGCTCGTCGCAGACTGAGAAGCCGAAACGCTCACCGAGCTCGTCGCAGACTGAGAAGCCGAAACGCTCACCGAGCTCGTCGCAGACTGAGAAGCCGAAACGCTCACCGAGCTCGTCGCAGACTGAGAAGCCGAAACGCTCACCGAGCTCGTCGCAGACTGAGAAGCCGAAACGCTCACCGAGCTCGTCGCAGACTGAGAAGCCGAAACGCTCACCGAGCTCGTCGCAGACTGAGAAGCCGAAACGCTCACCGAGCTCGTCGCAGACTGAGAAGCCGAAACGCTCACCGAGCTCGTCGCAGACTGAGAAGCCGAAACGCTCACCGAGCTCGTCGCAGACTGAGAAGCCGAAACGCTCACCGAGCTCGTCGCAGACTGAGAAGCCGAAACGCTCACCGAGCTCGTCGCAGACTGAGAAGCCGAAACGCTCACCGAGCTCGTCGCAGACTGAGAAGCCGAAACGCTCACCGAGCTCGTCGCAGACTGAGAAGCCGAAACGCTCACCGAGCTCGTCGCAGACTGAGAAGCCGAAACGCTCACCGAGCTCGTCGCAGACTGAGAAGCCGAAACGCTCACCGAGCTCGTCGCAGACTGAGAAGCCGAAACGCTCACCGAGCTCGTCGCAGACTGAGAAGCCGAAACGCTCACCGAGCTCGTCGCAGACTGAGAAGCCGAAACGCTCACCGAGCTCGTCGCAGACTGAGAAGCCGAAACGCTCACCGAGCTCGTCGCAGACTGAGAAGCCGAAACGCTCACCGAGCTCGTCGCAGACTGAGAAGCCGAAACGCTCACCGAGCTCGTCGCAGACTGAGAAGCCGAAACGCTCACCGAGCTCGTCGCAGACTGAGAAGCCGAAACGCTCACCGAGCTCGTCGCAGACTGAGAAGCCGAAACGCTCACCGAGCTCGTCGCAGACTGAGAAGCCGAAACGCTCACCGAGCTCGTCGCAGACTGAGAAGCCGAAACGCTCACCGAGCTCGTCGCAGACTGAGAAGCCGAAACGCTCACCGAGCTCGTCGCAGACTGAGAAGCCGAAACGCTCACCGAGCTCGTCGCAGACTGAGAAGCCGAAACGCTCACCGAGCTCGTCGCAGACTGAGAAGCCGAAACGCTCACCGAGCTCGTCGCAGACTGAGAAGCCGAAACGCTCACCGAGCTCGTCGCAGACTGAGAAGCCGAAACGCTCACCGAGCTCGTCGCAGACTGAGAAGCCGAAACGCTCACCGAGCTCGTCGCAGACTGAGAAGCCGAAACGCTCACCGAGCTCGTCGCAGACTGAGAAGCCGAAACGCTCACCGAGCTCGTCGCAGACTGAGAAGCCGAAACGCTCACCGAGCTCGTCGCAGACTGAGAAGCCGAAACGCTCACCGAGCTCGTCGCAGACTGAGAAGCCGAAACGCTCACCGAGCTCGTCGCAGACTGAGAAGCCGAAACGCTCACCGAGCTCGTCGCAGACTGAGAAGCCGAAACGCTCACCGAGCTCGTCGCAGACTGAGAAGCCGAAACGCTCACCGAGCTCGTCGCAGACTGAGAAGCCGAAACGCTCACCGAGCTCGTCGCAGACTGAGAAGCCGAAACGCTCACCGAGCTCGTCGCAGACTGAGAAGCCGAAACGCTCACCGAGCTCGTCGCAGACTGAGAAGCCGAAACGCTCACCGAGCTCGTCGCAGACTGAGAAGCCGAAACGCTCACCGAGCTCGTCGCAGACTGAGAAGCCGAAACGCTCACCGAGCTCGTCGCAGACTGAGAAGCCGAAACGCTCACCGAGCTCGTCGCAGACTGAGAAGCCGAAACGCTCACCGAGCTCGTCGCAGACTGAGAAGCCGAAACGCTCACCGAGCTCGTCGCAGACTGAGAAGCCGAAACGCTCACCGAGCTCGTCGCAGACTGAGAAGCCGAAACGCTCACCGAGCTCGTCGCAGACTGAGAAGCCGAAACGCTCACCGAGCTCGTCGCAGACTGAGAAGCCGAAACGCTCACCGAGCTCGTCGCAGACTGAGAAGCCGAAACGCTCACCGAGCTCGTCGCAGACTGAGAAGCCGAAACGCTCACCGAGCTCGTCGCAGACTGAGAAGCCGAAACGCTCACCGAGCTCGTCGCAGACTGAGAAGCCGAAACGCTCACCGAGCTCGTCGCAGACTGAGAAGCCGAAACGCTCACCGAGCTCGTCGCAGACTGAGAAGCCGAAACGCTCACCGAGCTCGTCGCAGACTGAGAAGCCGAAACGCTCACCGAGCTCGTCGCAGACTGAGAAGCCGAAACGCTCACCGAGCTCGTCGCAGACTGAGAAGCCGAAACGCTCACCGAGCTCGTCGCAGACTGAGAAGCCGAAACGCTCACCGAGCTCGTCGCAGACTGAGAAGCCGAAACGCTCACCGAGCTCGTCGCAGACTGAGAAGCCGAAACGCTCACCGAGCTCGTCGCAGACTGAGAAGCCGAAACGCTCACCGAGCTCGTCGCAGACTGAGAAGCCGAAACGCTCACCGAGCTCGTCGCAGACTGAGAAGCCGAAACGCTCACCGAGCTCGTCGCAGACTGAGAAGCCGAAACGCTCACCGAGCTCGTCGCAGACTGAGAAGCCGAAACGCTCACCGAGCTCGTCGCAGACTGAGAAGCCGAAACGCTCACCGAGCTCGTCGCAGACTGAGAAGCCGAAACGCTCACCGAGCTCGTCGCAGACTGAGAAGCCGAAACGCTCACCGAGCTCGTCGCAGACTGAGAAGCCGAAACGCTCACCGAGCTCGTCGCAGACTGAGAAGCCGAAACGCTCACCGAGCTCGTCGCAGACTGAGAAGCCGAAACGCTCACCGAGCTCGTCGCAGACTGAGAAGCCGAAACGCTCACCGAGCTCGTCGCAGACTGAGAAGCCGAAACGCTCACCGAGCTCGTCGCAGACTGAGAAGCCGAAACGCTCACCGAGCTCGTCGCAGACTGAGAAGCCGAAACGCTCACCGAGCTCGTCGCAGACTGAGAAGCCGAAACGCTCACCGAGCTCGTCGCAGACTGAGAAGCCGAAACGCTCACCGAGCTCGTCGCAGACTGAGAAGCCGAAACGCTCACCGAGCTCGTCGCAGACTGAGAAGCCGAAACGCTCACCGAGCTCGTCGCAGACTGAGAAGCCGAAACGCTCACCGAGCTCGTCGCAGACTGAGAAGCCGAAACGCTCACCGAGCTCGTCGCAGACTGAGAAGCCGAAACGCTCACCGAGCTCGTCGCAGACTGAGAAGCCGAAACGCTCACCGAGCTCGTCGCAGACTGAGAAGCCGAAACGCTCACCGAGCTCGTCGCAGACTGAGAAGCCGAAACGCTCACCGAGCTCGTCGCAGACTGAGAAGCCGAAACGCTCACCGAGCTCGTCGCAGACTGAGAAGCCGAAACGCTCACCGAGCTCGTCGCAGACTGAGAAGCCGAAACGCTCACCGAGCTCGTCGCAGACTGAGAAGCCGAAACGCTCACCGAGCTCGTCGCAGACTGAGAAGCCGAAACGCTCACCGAGCTCGTCGCAGACTGAGAAGCCGAAACGCTCACCGAGCTCGTCGCAGACTGAGAAGCCGAAACGCTCACCGAGCTCGTCGCAGACTGAGAAGCCGAAACGCTCACCGAGCTCGTCGCAGACTGAGAAGCCGAAACGCTCACCGAGCTCGTCGCAGACTGAGAAGCCGAAACGCTCACCGAGCTCGTCGCAGACTGAGAAGCCGAAACGCTCACCGAGCTCGTCGCAGACTGAGAAGCCGAAACGCTCACCGAGCTCGTCGCAGACTGAGAAGCCGAAACGCTCACCGAGCTCGTCGCAGACTGAGAAGCCGAAACGCTCACCGAGCTCGTCGCAGACTGAGAAGCCGAAACGCTCACCGAGCTCGTCGCAGACTGAGAAGCCGAAACGCTCACCGAGCTCGTCGCAGACTGAGAAGCCGAAACGCTCACCGAGCTCGTCGCAGACTGAGAAGCCGAAACGCTCACCGAGCTCGTCGCAGACTGAGAAGCCGAAACGCTCACCGAGCTCGTCGCAGACTGAGAAGCCGAAACGCTCACCGAGCTCGTCGCAGACTGAGAAGCCGAAACGCTCACCGAGCTCGTCGCAGACTGAGAAGCCGAAACGCTCACCGAGCTCGTCGCAGACTGAGAAGCCGAAACGCTCACCGAGCTCGTCGCAGACTGAGAAGCCGAAACGCTCACCGAGCTCGTCGCAGACTGAGAAGCCGAAACGCTCACCGAGCTCGTCGCAGACTGAGAAGCCGAAACGCTCACCGAGCTCGTCGCAGACTGAGAAGCCGAAACGCTCACCGAGCTCGTCGCAGACTGAGAAGCCGAAACGCTCACCGAGCTCGTCGCAGACTGAGAAGCCGAAACGCTCACCGAGCTCGTCGCAGACTGAGAAGCCGAAACGCTCACCGAGCTCGTCGCAGACTGAGAAGCCGAAACGCTCACCGAGCTCGTCGCAGACTGAGAAGCCGAAACGCTCACCGAGCTCGTCGCAGACTGAGAAGCCGAAACGCTCACCGAGCTCGTCGCAGACTGAGAAGCCGAAACGCTCACCGAGCTCGTCGCAGACTGAGAAGCCGAAACGCTCACCGAGCTCGTCGCAGACTGAGAAGCCGAAACGCTCACCGAGCTCGTCGCAGACTGAGAAGCCGAAACGCTCACCGAGCTCGTCGCAGACTGAGAAGCCGAAACGCTCACCGAGCTCGTCGCAGACTGAGAAGCCGAAACGCTCACCGAGCTCGTCGCAGACTGAGAAGCCGAAACGCTCACCGAGCTCGTCGCAGACTGAGAAGCCGAAACGCTCACCGAGCTCGTCGCAGACTGAGAAGCCGAAACGCTCACCGAGCTCGTCGCAGACTGAGAAGCCGAAACGCTCACCGAGCTCGTCGCAGACTGAGAAGCCGAAACGCTCACCGAGCTCGTCGCAGACTGAGAAGCCGAAACGCTCACCGAGCTCGTCGCAGACTGAGAAGCCGAAACGCTCACCGAGCTCGTCGCAGACTGAGAAGCCGAAACGCTCACCGAGCTCGTCGCAGACTGAGAAGCCGAAACGCTCACCGAGCTCGTCGCAGACTGAGAAGCCGAAACGCTCACCGAGCTCGTCGCAGACTGAGAAGCCGAAACGCTCACCGAGCTCGTCGCAGACTGAGAAGCCGAAACGCTCACCGAGCTCGTCGCAGACTGAGAAGCCGAAACGCTCACCGAGCTCGTCGCAGACTGAGAAGCCGAAACGCTCACCGAGCTCGTCGCAGACTGAGAAGCCGAAACGCTCACCGAGCTCGTCGCAGACTGAGAAGCCGAAACGCTCACCGAGCTCGTCGCAGACTGAGAAGCCGAAACGCTCACCGAGCTCGTCGCAGACTGAGAAGCCGAAACGCTCACCGAGCTCGTCGCAGACTGAGAAGCCGAAACGCTCACCGAGCTCGTCGCAGACTGAGAAGCCGAAACGCTCACCGAGCTCGTCGCAGACTGAGAAGCCGAAACGCTCACCGAGCTCGTCGCAGACTGAGAAGCCGAAACGCTCACCGAGCTCGTCGCAGACTGAGAAGCCGAAACGCTCACCGAGCTCGTCGCAGACTGAGAAGCCGAAACGCTCACCGAGCTCGTCGCAGACTGAGAAGCCGAAACGCTCACCGAGCTCGTCGCAGACTGAGAAGCCGAAACGCTCACCGAGCTCGTCGCAGACTGAGAAGCCGAAACGCTCACCGAGCTCGTCGCAGACTGAGAAGCCGAAACGCTCACCGAGCTCGTCGCAGACTGAGAAGCCGAAACGCTCACCGAGCTCGTCGCAGACTGAGAAGCCGAAACGCTCACCGAGCTCGTCGCAGACTGAGAAGCCGAAACGCTCACCGAGCTCGTCGCAGACTGAGAAGCCGAAACGCTCACCGAGCTCGTCGCAGACTGAGAAGCCGAAACGCTCACCGAGCTCGTCGCAGACTGAGAAGCCGAAACGCTCACCGAGCTCGTCGCAGACTGAGAAGCCGAAACGCTCACCGAGCTCGTCGCAGACTGAGAAGCCGAAACGCTCACCGAGCTCGTCGCAGACTGAGAAGCCGAAACGCTCACCGAGCTCGTCGCAGACTGAGAAGCCGAAACGCTCACCGAGCTCGTCGCAGACTGAGAAGCCGAAACGCTCACCGAGCTCGTCGCAGACTGAGAAGCCGAAACGCTCACCGAGCTCGTCGCAGACTGAGAAGCCGAAACGCTCACCGAGCTCGTCGCAGACTGAGAAGCCGAAACGCTCACCGAGCTCGTCGCAGACTGAGAAGCCGAAACGCTCACCGAGCTCGTCGCAGACTGAGAAGCCGAAACGCTCACCGAGCTCGTCGCAGACTGAGAAGCCGAAACGCTCACCGAGCTCGTCGCAGACTGAGAAGCCGAAACGCTCACCGAGCTCGTCGCAGACTGAGAAGCCGAAACGCTCACCGAGCTCGTCGCAGACTGAGAAGCCGAAACGCTCACCGAGCTCGTCGCAGACTGAGAAGCCGAAACGCTCACCGAGCTCGTCGCAGACTGAGAAGCCGAAACGCTCACCGAGCTCGTCGCAGACTGAGAAGCCGAAACGCTCACCGAGCTCGTCGCAGACTGAGAAGCCGAAACGCTCACCGAGCTCGTCGCAGACTGAGAAGCCGAAACGCTCACCGAGCTCGTCGCAGACTGAGAAGCCGAAACGCTCACCGAGCTCGTCGCAGACTGAGAAGCCGAAACGCTCACCGAGCTCGTCGCAGACTGAGAAGCCGAAACGCTCACCGAGCTCGTCGCAGACTGAGAAGCCGAAACGCTCACCGAGCTCGTCGCAGACTGAGAAGCCGAAACGCTCACCGAGCTCGTCGCAGACTGAGAAGCCGAAACGCTCACCGAGCTCGTCGCAGACTGAGAAGCCGAAACGCTCACCGAGCTCGTCGCAGACTGAGAAGCCGAAACGCTCACCGAGCTCGTCGCAGACTGAGAAGCCGAAACGCTCACCGAGCTCGTCGCAGACTGAGAAGCCGAAACGCTCACCGAGCTCGTCGCAGACTGAGAAGCCGAAACGCTCACCGAGCTCGTCGCAGACTGAGAAGCCGAAACGCTCACCGAGCTCGTCGCAGACTGAGAAGCCGAAACGCTCACCGAGCTCGTCGCAGACTGAGAAGCCGAAACGCTCACCGAGCTCGTCGCAGACTGAGAAGCCGAAACGCTCACCGAGCTCGTCGCAGACTGAGAAGCCGAAACGCTCACCGAGCTCGTCGCAGACTGAGAAGCCGAAACGCTCACCGAGCTCGTCGCAGACTGAGAAGCCGAAACGCTCACCGAGCTCGTCGCAGACTGAGAAGCCGAAACGCTCACCGAGCTCGTCGCAGACTGAGAAGCCGAAACGCTCACCGAGCTCGTCGCAGACTGAGAAGCCGAAACGCTCACCGAGCTCGTCGCAGACTGAGAAGCCGAAACGCTCACCGAGCTCGTCGCAGACTGAGAAGCCGAAACGCTCACCGAGCTCGTCGCAGACTGAGAAGCCGAAACGCTCACCGAGCTCGTCGCAGACTGAGAAGCCGAAACGCTCACCGAGCTCGTCGCAGACTGAGAAGCCGAAACGCTCACCGAGCTCGTCGCAGACTGAGAAGCCGAAACGCTCACCGAGCTCGTCGCAGACTGAGAAGCCGAAACGCTCACCGAGCTCGTCGCAGACTGAGAAGCCGAAACGCTCACCGAGCTCGTCGCAGACTGAGAAGCCGAAACGCTCACCGAGCTCGTCGCAGACTGAGAAGCCGAAACGCTCACCGAGCTCGTCGCAGACTGAGAAGCCGAAACGCTCACCGAGCTCGTCGCAGACTGAGAAGCCGAAACGCTCACCGAGCTCGTCGCAGACTGAGAAGCCGAAACGCTCACCGAGCTCGTCGCAGACTGAGAAGCCGAAACGCTCACCGAGCTCGTCGCAGACTGAGAAGCCGAAACGCTCACCGAGCTCGTCGCAGACTGAGAAGCCGAAACGCTCACCGAGCTCGTCGCAGACTGAGAAGCCGAAACGCTCACCGAGCTCGTCGCAGACTGAGAAGCCGAAACGCTCACCGAGCTCGTCGCAGACTGAGAAGCCGAAACGCTCACCGAGCTCGTCGCAGACTGAGAAGCCGAAACGCTCACCGAGCTCGTCGCAGACTGAGAAGCCGAAACGCTCACCGAGCTCGTCGCAGACTGAGAAGCCGAAACGCTCACCGAGCTCGTCGCAGACTGAGAAGCCGAAACGCTCACCGAGCTCGTCGCAGACTGAGAAGCCGAAACGCTCACCGAGCTCGTCGCAGACTGAGAAGCCGAAACGCTCACCGAGCTCGTCGCAGACTGAGAAGCCGAAACGCTCACCGAGCTCGTCGCAGACTGAGAAGCCGAAACGCTCACCGAGCTCGTCGCAGACTGAGAAGCCGAAACGCTCACCGAGCTCGTCGCAGACTGAGAAGCCGAAACGCTCACCGAGCTCGTCGCAGACTGAGAAGCCGAAACGCTCACCGAGCTCGTCGCAGACTGAGAAGCCGAAACGCTCACCGAGCTCGTCGCAGACTGAGAAGCCGAAACGCTCACCGAGCTCGTCGCAGACTGAGAAGCCGAAACGCTCACCGAGCTCGTCGCAGACTGAGAAGCCGAAACGCTCACCGAGCTCGTCGCAGACTGAGAAGCCGAAACGCTCACCGAGCTCGTCGCAGACTGAGAAGCCGAAACGCTCACCGAGCTCGTCGCAGACTGAGAAGCCGAAACGCTCACCGAGCTCGTCGCAGACTGAGAAGCCGAAACGCTCACCGAGCTCGTCGCAGACTGAGAAGCCGAAACGCTCACCGAGCTCGTCGCAGACTGAGAAGCCGAAACGCTCACCGAGCTCGTCGCAGACTGAGAAGCCGAAACGCTCACCGAGCTCGTCGCAGACTGAGAAGCCGAAACGCTCACCGAGCTCGTCGCAGACTGAGAAGCCGAAACGCTCACCGAGCTCGTCGCAGACTGAGAAGCCGAAACGCTCACCGAGCTCGTCGCAGACTGAGAAGCCGAAACGCTCACCGAGCTCGTCGCAGACTGAGAAGCCGAAACGCTCACCGAGCTCGTCGCAGACTGAGAAGCCGAAACGCTCACCGAGCTCGTCGCAGACTGAGAAGCCGAAACGCTCACCGAGCTCGTCGCAGACTGAGAAGCCGAAACGCTCACCGAGCTCGTCGCAGACTGAGAAGCCGAAACGCTCACCGAGCTCGTCGCAGACTGAGAAGCCGAAACGCTCACCGAGCTCGTCGCAGACTGAGAAGCCGAAACGCTCACCGAGCTCGTCGCAGACTGAGAAGCCGAAACGCTCACCGAGCTCGTCGCAGACTGAGAAGCCGAAACGCTCACCGAGCTCGTCGCAGACTGAGAAGCCGAAACGCTCACCGAGCTCGTCGCAGACTGAGAAGCCGAAACGCTCACCGAGCTCGTCGCAGACTGAGAAGCCGAAACGCTCACCGAGCTCGTCGCAGACTGAGAAGCCGAAACGCTCACCGAGCTCGTCGCAGACTGAGAAGCCGAAACGCTCACCGAGCTCGTCGCAGACTGAGAAGCCGAAACGCTCACCGAGCTCGTCGCAGACTGAGAAGCCGAAACGCTCACCGAGCTCGTCGCAGACTGAGAAGCCGAAACGCTCACCGAGCTCGTCGCAGACTGAGAAGCCGAAACGCTCACCGAGCTCGTCGCAGACTGAGAAGCCGAAACGCTCACCGAGCTCGTCGCAGACTGAGAAGCCGAAACGCTCACCGAGCTCGTCGCAGACTGAGAAGCCGAAACGCTCACCGAGCTCGTCGCAGACTGAGAAGCCGAAACGCTCACCGAGCTCGTCGCAGACTGAGAAGCCGAAACGCTCACCGAGCTCGTCGCAGACTGAGAAGCCGAAACGCTCACCGAGCTCGTCGCAGACTGAGAAGCCGAAACGCTCACCGAGCTCGTCGCAGACTGAGAAGCCGAAACGCTCACCGAGCTCGTCGCAGACTGAGAAGCCGAAACGCTCACCGAGCTCGTCGCAGACTGAGAAGCCGAAACGCTCACCGAGCTCGTCGCAGACTGAGAAGCCGAAACGCTCACCGAGCTCGTCGCAGACTGAGAAGCCGAAACGCTCACCGAGCTCGTCGCAGACTGAGAAGCCGAAACGCTCACCGAGCTCGTCGCAGACTGAGAAGCCGAAACGCTCACCGAGCTCGTCGCAGACTGAGAAGCCGAAACGCTCACCGAGCTCGTCGCAGACTGAGAAGCCGAAACGCTCACCGAGCTCGTCGCAGACTGAGAAGCCGAAACGCTCACCGAGCTCGTCGCAGACTGAGAAGCCGAAACGCTCACCGAGCTCGTCGCAGACTGAGAAGCCGAAACGCTCACCGAGCTCGTCGCAGACTGAGAAGCCGAAACGCTCACCGAGCTCGTCGCAGACTGAGAAGCCGAAACGCTCACCGAGCTCGTCGCAGACTGAGAAGCCGAAACGCTCACCGAGCTCGTCGCAGACTGAGAAGCCGAAACGCTCACCGAGCTCGTCGCAGACTGAGAAGCCGAAACGCTCACCGAGCTCGTCGCAGACTGAGAAGCCGAAACGCTCACCGAGCTCGTCGCAGACTGAGAAGCCGAAACGCTCACCGAGCTCGTCGCAGACTGAGAAGCCGAAACGCTCACCGAGCTCGTCGCAGACTGAGAAGCCGAAACGCTCACCGAGCTCGTCGCAGACTGAGAAGCCGAAACGCTCACCGAGCTCGTCGCAGACTGAGAAGCCGAAACGCTCACCGAGCTCGTCGCAGACTGAGAAGCCGAAACGCTCACCGAGCTCGTCGCAGACTGAGAAGCCGAAACGCTCACCGAGCTCGTCGCAGACTGAGAAGCCGAAACGCTCACCGAGCTCGTCGCAGACTGAGAAGCCGAAACGCTCACCGAGCTCGTCGCAGACTGAGAAGCCGAAACGCTCACCGAGCTCGTCGCAGACTGAGAAGCCGAAACGCTCACCGAGCTCGTCGCAGACTGAGAAGCCGAAACGCTCACCGAGCTCGTCGCAGACTGAGAAGCCGAAACGCTCACCGAGCTCGTCGCAGACTGAGAAGCCGAAACGCTCACCGAGCTCGTCGCAGACTGAGAAGCCGAAACGCTCACCGAGCTCGTCGCAGACTGAGAAGCCGAAACGCTCACCGAGCTCGTCGCAGACTGAGAAGCCGAAACGCTCACCGAGCTCGTCGCAGACTGAGAAGCCGAAACGCTCACCGAGCTCGTCGCAGACTGAGAAGCCGAAACGCTCACCGAGCTCGTCGCAGACTGAGAAGCCGAAACGCTCACCGAGCTCGTCGCAGACTGAGAAGCCGAAACGCTCACCGAGCTCGTCGCAGACTGAGAAGCCGAAACGCTCACCGAGCTCGTCGCAGACTGAGAAGCCGAAACGCTCACCGAGCTCGTCGCAGACTGAGAAGCCGAAACGCTCACCGAGCTCGTCGCAGACTGAGAAGCCGAAACGCTCACCGAGCTCGTCGCAGACTGAGAAGCCGAAACGCTCACCGAGCTCGTCGCAGACTGAGAAGCCGAAACGCTCACCGAGCTCGTCGCAGACTGAGAAGCCGAAACGCTCACCGAGCTCGTCGCAGACTGAGAAGCCGAAACGCTCACCGAGCTCGTCGCAGACTGAGAAGCCGAAACGCTCACCGAGCTCGTCGCAGACTGAGAAGCCGAAACGCTCACCGAGCTCGTCGCAGACTGAGAAGCCGAAACGCTCACCGAGCTCGTCGCAGACTGAGAAGCCGAAACGCTCACCGAGCTCGTCGCAGACTGAGAAGCCGAAACGCTCACCGAGCTCGTCGCAGACTGAGAAGCCGAAACGCTCACCGAGCTCGTCGCAGACTGAGAAGCCGAAACGCTCACCGAGCTCGTCGCAGACTGAGAAGCCGACACGCTCACCGAGCTGGTCGCAGACTGAGAAGCCGACACGCTCACCGAGCTCGTCGCAGACTGAGAAGCCGACACGCTCACCGAGCTCGTCGCAGACTGAGAAGCCGAAACGCTCACCGAGCTCGTCGCAGACTGAGAAGCCGAAACGCTCACCGAGCTCGTCGCAGACTGAGAAGCCGAAACGCTCACCGAGCTCGTCGCAGACTGAGAAGCCGAAACGCTCACCGAGCTCGTCGCAGACTGAGAAGCCGAAACGCTCACCGAGCTCGTCGCAGACTGAGAAGCCGAAACGCTCACCGAGCTCGTCGCAGACTGAGAAGCCGAAACGCTCACCGAGCTCGTCGCAGACTGAGAAGCCGAAACGCTCACCGAGCTCGTCGCAGACTGAGAAGCCGAAACGCTCACCGAGCTCGTCGCAGACTGAGAAGCCGAAACGCTCACCGAGCTCGTCGCAGACTGAGAAGCCGAAACGCTCACCGAGCTCGTCGCAGACTGAGAAGCCGAAACGCTCACCGAGCTGGTCGCAGACTGAGAAGCCGACACGCTCACCGAGCTCGTCGCAGACTGAGAAGCCGACACGCTCACCGAGCTCGTCGCAGACTGAGAAGCCGAAACGCTCACCGAGCTGGTCGCAGACTGAGAAGCCGAAACGCTCACCGAGCTCGTCGCAGACTGAGAAGCCGAAACGCTCACCGAGCTCGTCGCAGACTGAGAAGCCGAAACGCTCACCGAGCTCGTCGCAGACTGAGAAGCCGAAACGCT
>WBZZ01006389.1:0-21838 GCA_019918135.1 Paulinella micropora
TCTTTTTTTGAGGTAGGCAGGCTGTGACCATTCGCTCCAAAGTTATTATTATTATTATTATTATTATTATTATTATTATTATTATTATTATTATTATTATTATTATTATTATTATTATTATTATTATTATTATTATTATTACTATGTTTTTGCTGTTCAAGTAGATAAGCTTTTATCAGTTTTTGAAAGATGTTGAGTGATGTTGTGTCTTTGATATACTCTGGGAGTTGGTTCCACTGATGGAGGAACATTTTTGTGAGGTATGGGGTGTTGTCGATGAATAGGTTGCTTTTTGTTGAATTAATTTCGAGTATGGTATGAATGGATATTGTTGGTTGGGGTGGAGATGTTGTCGTGTAGTGGTCTGTTGAGTTCTTTAATGGGTGGATTGGTGGATTTCTATACAACGAGTATGGTATGAATGGATATTGTTGGTTGGGGTGAAGATGTCGTGTAGTGGTCTGTTGAGTTCTTTAATGGGTGGATGGGTGGATTTCTATACACCTCTGAGTTTGTATAATTGACAAGGATTTCGAGTGGTCGAAGAGCTGCTTAGTATGTGCTCGGTAATATGTCTTGGTTATTATTCTGATGATTTTTTAATGTATTTTTATGAGTGGTATGTGCTTCTTGTTTTTGTCATGGGTCCCCCAGACGGAGATGTGTGGAAGATATGTGTGAGGTATAGTTGTTTCATTATTGCTGTGTCGAGAAATTGCTGTGCGTATCGGAAGGAAGTGATTGTTGGTTGTAGTTTGCGTATGATGATGCTTATGTGTTAGTTATATCGTAGGTTGTGTTGGAGTGTTATGACCAGGAGTTTTGTATGTTGGCATTGTTCGAGTGTGTGGTTGTCTATGCTTATTGTCACGTTCTGTTTGGTTTTGAGGAAGATTGTGTATGCTGTCTTGGTAGGGTTTGGTACGAGGTTGTTGGAATGAAAATAGTTGATTAGTTTAGTTATTTCAGTTTGTGTTTTTTGTTGTAGACTGTTGGGCGATTTGGTTGTTATTATGACTGTCGTCTGCATATGTATACACTGTTCCTTGTTTTATTCTGTTTATTATATGATTGATATACAGCAAGAAGAATGTAGTAGATAGCATGTTGCCTTGCGGGATGCCGTGTGTGATAGTGCGCTTGTGTGATTTTGCGTGCTGTGTGTGTACTTCTTGGACTCTGTTTGAGAAGTAGGACGCAAAGAAGTTAACAGTGTCTTCAGAGAAATTGAATTGTTTTCGAAGTTTGTCAATCAGCTTTGCGTGTTGTACTGTGTCGTAGGCTTTGATAGATCTCCATATAGTGCTAACGCTAGTAAATGAAATTTTTTCGAAGTTTGTCAATCAGCTTTGCGTGTTGTACTGTGTCGTAGGCTTTTGATAGATCTACATATAGTGCTAACGCTAGCTCTTCTTAGTAATAGTATATGTGCTTATGTATTTGGTTTAGGATTGTTTGGATTGTCATGATTGTGTTTGAGTTTGGTAGGAATGTGTTTTGTGTGTGTGAAATTATGTTGTGCTTTGTTAGATAATCCATGATTTGCTTATTTAGTATTGTGTCAAAGACTTGAGCTATTATTGGTAGCAGTGATATTGGTCTGTAGTTGGCTGGCATGCTTGTGTCGCTGGCTTTGTATATTTCTATTACTTATGCATCTGGGTAGCTGTTTTCTTTTATTACTTTGTTGAAGAGTTCTGTGAGTGTGGGTGCAAAGAAAACGTGTGTCTTTTATTATTGCAGGCTTTATTTTAAATATATCTTCTACTTTGTCTCTGTTTATGTTCTTAAGTGTCTTGTAAACTGTGTCTTGTGTTATGGTATGTAGTTTGAAGCTAGGATGTGTGTGTATGTGTTTCTACCTCTATTATCTCTTCCTGCCTGTGTGCTGTCTTGCCTATTGTTATGATTGTTGAATGCATTTGCCAATCTATTGTGTCTGTGTATGTTCTATTGTTGTAGTGTGCTACTGTTACCGATGTTCTTGGTGGTTTGTTATTTGGTACGAGCTCTTTGAGTTTTCTGTGCTGTTTCTTTGGGTTGTCTTTGTTGTCTTCCAGCACTTTCATGATTTCTTCTTGTTTTGCTTTGTGTATGAGTTTGTTGACTTTGTATTTGTGTGCAGCGTAGGCTTGCGTGTTTTCTATACTTGGGTTGTCTTTCCATCTTTTGTATAGTGCACGTCGTTTTCTCATTTGTCTTTTTATTTTTGGTTAACACTAGTTTTTTCTTCTGTTGCTTTTCTAGGTTTCCTCTCTTAGTGTCCTATAACTTTTGTTATTCTTGATTGTATCTCTAGGAAACTTAGGTTTGTGTCTGTGTTTCGATGTATTCTAGCTGTGTTTTTTAGGTCTGGTATTATAGACTCTCTGTGTTTGTTGTAGTTATTGTTTGTGAGCATGTGTGTAGTGCTTGTGTCTGGTTTGTTTGTTTGTGTGTGTATTATTGCGTATATTGGGTGGTCTACCATTGTTATTGTGCTTGCAGGTGCCTTGTGCAGAATGTCATCTATTCTATTTTGAAGTGCGTGCATAAAGTCTTTATCATTGGGCGTCTATACATACCTATTATTGTGTGTATTTGCTTGTTTTTTAGTTTATTATTATGTATTTGTAGAATTATTGGTGTTTACATGATTGCGATATGTTTTGTTTATTGTCTACAGTGAAGTGCATGTTGCTTTTGAAGTAAATTGAGATGTCTATGTGATGTTCTGCAGTGTACATGGGGATGGAGAATGCGTTGTTGCTGATTGGTTGTTGGATGTAGTTGTCTGTGATTATGATGATGTCTGGTTGGAAGTGTAGGAGCTGGAGCTGTATGAGTAGATGTTGGTGGTGTGCTTTGAGTGAGTGGATGTTGGTGTGGTATATGCTGAGTGTTGTGTTGTGTGTGTTGTGTGTGTTGTTGTTGTTATTATTATTATTGTTATTATTGTTTTTTTTTCCTATTTTTTTCATATCATACGCAAGTTCGGCGTAGGGTATTAGGAATTGTGGGAGGAGGCGGTGGTGTATGATGCTGTCTGGGTGTCTCTGTGGTATGAGGTTTGCCTGGGTCCGCATGTCGATGTTTTGCTTGGTGTTGTGGTTGTTGATGATGATGATGATGATGATGATGGTGATGATGATGCTTGGGAGGGGGGACCGTACTGTTCTCTGATGATGATTTTGATATCCTCCAATGTTTTCAATCAGCAGTTTTTCCCCTTTCCCCTGATCTTTGAAGAAGACTTCGCCGTCTCTGGTCCACACAAACATGGTTGCTCCGTTTGCTCCTGTCAGCTCCTTCTTTAGTTTGAGTGCATGTTTGGAGAGAGAGAGAGAGAGTTGGGGGAATAGTAGGCTTTCATCGATGTAGATGAAGTGTTGTGTGTGTGTGTGTGTTGTTCGAGGCGCGCGCCCGGGCAGTCGATGGTGTCGTGAGTGAATGGTTTTGTGGGTTGAATTTTTTGAACTGGTTTTTGAGTTGGTTTGTGATGAAGCGTAAGATAATTGGGGGTGGGTGTTGAGGTTTGTTTGGTGCGGGCGCTTTTTGGCACGAAAACATTTGACGATCTCGTCGGAGTTGTGCGACTTATTTCTTTGGCTTTGACGATTTGTTTTGTGTTTTCAGTTGGAATGTGAGATCCCTGTGATGACGAGTTCAAAGATGGGGTCGCACTCTTTGATGTGGATTGTTGGCATTCGCTTGCGTTCGTTGGCCATGCAGGTTGTGGAGAAAGTCCCTCTGTACGTTGCTGTTGGGCTTTTATGTCTTGGAGTTGCTGGAGCATTTGTTTGGTTTCTTGTCGCAGCGAGTCTACTCCACCTGAGAGTTTCCTCACGTCGCTTTCTTGGCTGTCGAGGCGCTTTTTGTTTTTCTCAATGTCCTGCTGAGCTTGTTCGATTTTTTGGGTTTCGGTTTGCTGCTGGTTGGTGATCTTTTTCCTCCAGTTGGTTGGTTTTGAGGTTGAGCTTGTATTTCGCTGGATATGTGGCTTTGGTCTTTTTGTTGCTAATCGGTGACTTTTGCGAGTATGGGGGCGATGACTGCTTGCATGGATGCAGTAATCATCTCTTGGATTTACTTTGCGGTCAGCATTGTCGGCAGGTGGATTGCTGGTGTTGCCAGTTGGTTCTTCCTCCTCGTTGGTTGGGGTGTGCGTTTGGTCCTGTTGCTTTCCTGCTTGACAGAGTTATGGCTCCATTATTTGAGTCGTCATTGGGCGTGGTTCTGGTAGCAGTGTTGTCGTGGGGGGGGGGGGGGGGGGGGGGGGGGGGGGGGGGGGGGGGGGGGGGGGGGGGGGGGGGGGGAAGCGGTACGTTTGGGTGTTAAGAGATGCATCAGAAAGGTGCTTGGACATCATCGGGGGGAGAAGGGATGATGGAGAGGATAGATAGGGGGATATACATCATGTGTGTTATCGGCTCTCAGGTCAGTTTCAATGACGTTTCAGTACTGGGGGGGCCTTGGTGAGGGTAGCAAAGGTCGGGGGCACCTTTCCTTGCCTTCGTTGCCTCTGGGCTGGGCGTCCGGGACTACAGCGCACCAAGAGGGCACTAAGGGGCTATTAAAAGCTAAAAGGTAATTTGGGGGAAATATGTTCCAGAGGAGCGGACTTGATTTGGGAGCGGATTCAGCGCGATGAGATTGGCGTCAGCGCGATGGGATCGGCTTTAGCGCGAGGGCATTGGCTTCAGCGCGATGGGGGCGGATTCAGCGAGATGGGATGGGATTCAGCGCGATGGGATCGGAGTCAGCGCGATGGAATCGGATTCAGCGCGATGAGATTGGCGTCAGCGCGATGGGATCGGCTTTAGCGCGAGGGGATTGGCGTCAGCGCGATGGGATCGACTTCAGCGCGATGGGATTTGCGTCGGCGCGATGAGATCGACTCCAACGAGAAAGGCTCGGCACCAATGGGGAGAGGAGCGGATCAAGAAGGCCACGACTGGACAACGCCAAGGCGGCGATATCGGGAAAGTATTGGGATTCGGAGGAGACAAGACTTACATATGGGATAGTATAGACCGACACTAGGTCGGGGGGACGATGAATGACTAGGGGCAGGTTTCTGCGGATATTTCGGGAAGCGGTAAGAGATGTTACTCAAGTTGGGGGAGGGTGACGGTTACCACGCGGAAAAGGCTGATACCTGATTTTGCGGGCACGAGTCAGCGGAGAGTCAAGTTTACTTAAATGAATTAAATCAGAATTGAATATAATTCGTTAATACCGAGTACAGCGACGACCGTCACTCAGGTTCGTATTAATATTGCTGTTGACATTCAAGACAACAACAAAAATTAGTTTTTCATTTTTGTGTCAGATTTTCATTTTTGTGACAGTTTTTCATTTTTGTGACAAAAATTCAAATTTAACGGTAACATTTCGCGAAAATTTACGATATTTTGCGGACGAATATAGCAGTTAATTTGAAAAATTCAAATTTTCACCCAAAATCAAAATTCCAACCAAAACTGAAATTCCAACCAAAACAGAAAAATCAATTTTTTTTGTTGTCTTGAATGTCAACAGCAATATTTACATTTTATCCCGAGGTTGGTTCGGCGGAGGTGTGAATTCGACTCCTCGCGCGCACATAGGTGGGCGCCGCGCGCTCGGGGGGGAGAAGGGATTATGCCGGCCCACCCGGTATATAATGGCAATACTTACCGTTCCGGTCTGTCGGTTGTCTTTGGTCTGGAGTTTGCGGAGTCCCTATTTTAGGTATTCCTCAGATTCTTCACTATCGTTAGTAACATATATTCGTTCATTAAATATCGTACTATTGTAACAGTAGTCTAATTTTCAACAACTATAATATATCTAGTATATGCACTAACTCTATAAACTGAATTTGTATCCCGCTCACTAACTTAAGTTATGATGCGGGGGCCGCCGTAAAAAAGTCACAGTCGTTGCGCCGCACCCACGCGCTCCCCCATTAAATTCTTCGCCTTCCGGCGAGGGACCTGTACAATATCCGCCCGAGTCTCTTAGCTTCCCTGCTCTCACTGTACATGTCCCAGTCATGTACTTGCGATTCAGTTCGCAAATCGCAATTTATTCGCTGCAGCTGGCTGCTTTACTAAGTAATAACAAGAACAATTCCCGCCAGACGAAAAAGTAATTATTGAAACGGCTGAGTTGTAATGTAACAAGAAAATATCATATTCTTTTGAGTTGCAGCCTACTGTCAGTGATATGACCGCTTAAAAATTAGTGTCACCTGTACTAGACTCCAACAACTTCAATACTTAACTTCATATGATCAGCCGCCGTCACGGTACGCTAGTATGGTAATAATTATAGTCATTTGAAGAACTATTATACAAGAAAATCTAATGAGACTATTAAGCAAACGTATAAATATAAATAAATGAAGTCAATGGAAATGATAAATTAATATATATACTAGATATATAATACTAGAAAATATTACAAGGTAGTAGTAATATTGCGGACTAACTTCCGAGTACCGGTAAAAGAATGAAGCGGCCAGGAAAAAGAGGAGAAATGATTGATGTGAATGAAATATTAATACTATCAGAAAGGGAAATCAACTAAAACACAAAACGCACACACGACATAAACACACTTTTCACATATACACATGCACACACACACACACACACACACTTAGCACACAGTACTAGTTTCAATATTCTAGCCAAAATCTCCCTGGTTTTGCGGACGAATGAAAACACTATGCTGTGGATATGAGTGAGTCCAAATCTTGAAATTTGTCTAGTGTATGCAGATAAGCAAGAAATTCAGATGCGTCCAGCTCCAGATTCAATGCATGCATGAATAGAGCTCTATTGACTGATGCTGATTCATTTTGTACAGCTACAACTTTAGTTCGTAGCTCTTTTGGAAAGAGTCTGCTGATGTTGTTGTTCTTCCAAGTGAAGAGATGAATGCCAGGCGATTGAAGATTAGCCAGAGATTGAAAACAGTCCCAACCACCCCATGACTCAATGATTCGATATGAATCGACCTCGACTACCAGACTACTCGGATGCATCCACAAAAAGTTAGCAAGACCTGCCCCATGCATGCCAATCATGACAGAGGCCTTGCGGACCGCGCGCGCCTGCTGTGTCTGATTCATCCCCGAGAAGTCTGCAATTCGGACAGTCCAGTTACGTGAGGAAAGGTTGGCCTGCAACTTCTCAGCGAAATCTTCCACATTCACAAAGGATCGTGATCCGCCCCGCTGCAGCAACAGGATCTCTTTTTCTCGACTGATACTCGATGTGTTTAAGCGCTCGTGTAGCAAATCAATCATCGCCCGAAAAGATGCAGGAGTTTTATCAGGGGTAAAATCAGCTCCCATCACGACACGCGCGAAGCATTTCGGTTGCTTAAGAGCCCAAAATTTACTGGCATCTACAACAGTGTTGCCAAAGAGTTGGTATATTTCCAGTTTTTTAGCGTTCCCAGTAAGTAACAAAACACCGTTTGTCCTCCACGCTTCATTGTCACCTAAAGCCTGGTACTCTGCCCACAAGACGCTTACAACGTCGAACCAGAAGTGCCACTGGTTGCCACTTGAAGCAGATGCAAAGAATGAGCCCTGGCAATCAAACTGGTTGAACGCAACCACATCGGACTTATTCTCCAGGCGCAAGATGTTGATATTTTGGATATGTGCAGACTCACGATGGATGATTCCAATCAGGCAGGATGCTAGGAGGTCTCTTAACTTATCTGCATCAGCTTTGTCCAACAAAACACTCCATTGATCTTGAGAGTCACTTATGATATTTTTAAAAATACAGAGGCATCTGTCGGGAGGCTGGCTGCTTCTGCATGCGTACCAGGACGCGTTTGGGTAGTGCTGTGATGTCAATGTCCACTTAGTTGACGTAAGTCCTGGGTTATCAACGACTGACGTAGCGCTGCTCGTCGATCCTATGAAAGTACTTATGAATTGATATTTAGGTCTATACATCAGCGCGATGAGCACAAACAAAGAAGACCAAAGGAGGATCACGGTCACCACGATTTTCCTCGGCATCATACTCCTCTAAAAAAGTGGCCTAATCCACAAAACCAGGGTCCGCGTGGCAATGTCCGGCCTGAATTCCTATTCATTGGGATTTGGTCACTAGTCAGGCAAAACCAGCCGTCAGCCCTCTCGCTAAAAGTCCCTCTTCCTTTTTTCGCAATAGCCGGACGGCTGGTTTTGCCTGACTAGACCATCGATAGCTAGGTCTTCTGAGTGTTTCGACATGGTACGCAAGTAGGAGGTGTGTTATATGTCCGTAGCAAGTATGATATGAAAGTTTATGAAAGTTTATGAAAGTTAATATTATTTTCATTGTCTATGCGGGTTTTCCAGTTTTTCTGAAACGTCTTGCTTATTTCCCATGCTCCTCACTCTGGTCAGCTGCAGTATGCTATTCACATATTTCAGTGATCCTAGAACGAGTGGCGATTTTGTAGGAGATGTTCTTATCAATGCTAACAACGGTGAAACATACGATACTGACCTGCTCTGTCTCTTGCTCTAATGGTTGCCTCTGTATTTCACTGTTTCACCACACCTGTCCCCCCAATAGCTGATAGATCTATCCAAACTTGCATGTTTTTCGGTAAAGTCTTGTGCTTTTCATCATCTGTAGAGTATCGAGCTGTTTGTTGTTGCTTTTGATATCTCACATGAGTTGTCAACGCTATGGCAAAACCAATTTTCGACATGAAGTAGTGTGTGAGATCATATGGGACTGTTTGTTGCTCTCTTTCGCGACAGTGTATTTCTTAGTTTTTGTTTTAGTGACGATTTTTTTCTTGGTTTGTTTTGCTTTGCTAATCGGTCCTTAAACATGCACCTACATCAGCTGTAAATAATGTGACAATTAGAATGGTTTGTGATGTCATATTGTGGAAAAAAGAATAACTAGTTTGATTTTTTGTTAGCTTTTGCTTGGCCACTGGTTGGTCAGCACCAGTGACTTTGCAAATACACTTGTAACCCTTGATTTTTACAGTCTATAACGTTTTTTGAGTTCCCTGATAGGCTTTTAGTCGACTTTGGAGCACCTCACCCCCTTCTACTGCGTTTGCTGACCAGTTTTCACGCATCGTAAAAAATTGTTATGTATGAGAAAAATTCGTTTTGCTCCCTGGTTAATCGTACACTTTTGTATGCATGTTTGTTTTGCTTCAGTTTACCTGTTATCTCAAACCCATGTATCGACCATGGTCAAATGCATGTTTTTGTTCACCGTCATCCGCCCACACTTTTGATATGAATCAAGGCCTTTATGTGTCTTGTACTTGCAATACTATTGTACCTATTCATCTAGCTGGCGCCTCGCTAAGTAACTATCTGTTTGTCTATTTATCTTGTGTGTCTATGAATCTGTTTGTCTATTTATCTGTCTGTTTGTATGTTTATGAATCTATTTACTCGCTTATCTATCTGTTCATTTATCTAGCTATCTATCCGTTTGTCAATCGTTCTCTCTCTCTCTCTCCCTCCCTCTCTCTCTCTCTCTCTCTCTCTCTCTTGCCCACAAAGAATTGCTGGACCTGAGAAATTTTTCCGCTATCTTTTACCATAGTGTGTCCGTACCCTCGACGTGGCTGACTTCCGACCCCACGAGCCATGCCAAGCTTGTCAAGCCATCGTTCCACGAATATCCTTCCCATGCTGCTCTCACCCCCGTTCAGATTAAAGGGAGCGAGAACTGTATGCAATCCACTAGCGCAACTGCGTGTACTATCCCCAACGATAGCTCAATGTAAGAGTAAGTCGGTAATATAACCAAACACAGTCCTCAAAAAAGAGAATGATGTCTCGTTATATTAGCTCAGTGACGCAAAGACAAAAAGCCGCTAAAAGACCAGGATCAAATTGGCATTTCAGACGTGTCCGGCCAGACGAAATCTATAAATAAGTTTTTTACCTGATAATTCGGGGGGTGATGTCCACAGTACCCCCTCCCAGTTTTTTATGGCGGAACTTCGTTTCCGACATAATACGCTTTGAACTGATTTCTTTTCTGACTAAGATTCGTTTAGAGTTATGTATGAAGATACATCAACCCACGAATTAGCCGTTATAAAACAACAATGATACTTGCCCCGGTACCAATCGTATATATACTCTAGCACATTCAGTATCTATATTAAAATCTTCCTCTTTCTTCTGTCGATAAGATATTTGTGCAATATGTCCAAGTATAATGTTTTATGGTTGAGTAATAATGTAATGTCGCTATTTCCATATATATGTAATAACCGGTCGTCGTTTTCCATAAATACATTTACTTTTTGTGAAGACATACCCTTGTATAAATCGGTATCATTTAATATAGTGTCAGGTGATCAAGTCTGACCACTATATCCGAAGTTGGGTTGAGTGCGCCCTAACCTTGCGATATGCCGATACAAGTAGAGATCGATGGAATCCGGTGTAGCAGTTCATGTTATTAAAATATATCAGTTCTTGATTAGACTGTAGAGTCTTTAATGAGATCATCATTCTGGTAACAATGCGGGTCGTATCCAGGAAACACCATCGCTCACTCAAATAGCGATCCCGTAACGGTGCTGTTTCGTGGCAGTCTCGTCTGTCTCTGCCGAAGCAAGAGAATAGAATGCTTATTTTTTGTCAGCTGTGTCTTGTTAATCTCTAGAAGAATGAATGCTGTAGTAGCTTTAATATCTAAGTAAGGTTGTCGGGACGATATTGGATCAATGCTATGTTCGCAATCGATCACGTCCACAATACTTCTAGAGAAAAAAATACTTACTATAGACGCCGTTTACGCGCGCGGACTCCTTTACCTGGTGGAGGACCTCCAACCAAAGTTAAATCTAAGGTAGACTGTTCGAGGACGTCCCAAATTTTGTGAAGGATTGCGCCTTGTGCCAAGTCAAAAGGAATGTCCAGCACCCCTCGTGGTAGTGCTTGTATGGTCCACGCGGTATGATCTTTATCTGTGGGAGATATGGTATCATCCCATGTCTCAAGTTTCTTGGCGTCTTTATATACTGGAAGGT
The DNA here is from genome assembly GCA_019918135.1 of Paulinella micropora. NCBI lineage: Eukaryota > Cercozoa > Imbricatea > Euglyphida > Paulinellidae > Paulinella > Paulinella micropora. The sequence continues at coordinate 11,002 of WBZZ01006389.1, forward strand.
ATTGTCTTACTTTAGGATCTTCCACTGGATCCTGTAGGCATCACCCCCCGGATAGCCGGTAAAAAGTACCTTTTCCTGGTGACAGGTGCACCAGCTTGTTTTTCAGTATTATTTGTCCGGATTGGACCTGATGCCATTTTATTCCTGGTCTGTTGCTGTTTTCCTTTTTGGCTTCACTGAGCTAATATAACGAGACATCATTCTCATCTTTTGAAAACTGTGTTTGGTTGTATTACCGACTTTTTACGAGCTATCGTTGGGGGCATTACATTTGGAGTCCACATCACTAGGGTGATTTCTTTCTGCTTTGCCACACAGGCAACAGAGTGAATTTTCACTGACCTGTCTCACACGGGGACGTCAGACGAAAACAAATACTCCAACACAGCTCCCTCATAACTCTTTCACAAAACAAATAATTTGATTGGTCTCAAGCAGGTGTCTCGTACCCTCTAGCCCAATCAGTATCTGTGTGCTCACAAGGAGACATCAGATACAAACTCTCTGTCGTTCTTGCTGTTCTCACACAGAGACCAAGAAGAAGGAGGTGGACAGAAGAGTGAAGGAACACACACAAAACACAAACAAGCATAGGGACTGGAGCACAACACTCTACCCTTCTAGTTTGTGCATTCATCTGCATTATCTCACACATACGTCAGAGTATTTTTGCAAATCTCTGATCGTTTTCTAAAGGTAGGTCTGAGAACCTATCCGACCGACTGTCGACTTCTCAAGGAGAGCTTTTCTAGCGTCTCTATTACTATCTGTGTGTAGGTCCAAGTGCCTCATACTAGATACAATATAGAAAAGAAGGAGGAGAAAGTAATCTGAGTAAGGAGAACAAGAAATCGGAGAAAGTCTCAAAGACTATTTTTCTCAAACAAAAACAAACATACAAACAGTGTTTCATAGAGGACAGGGAATCTTATCCTACCCTCTCTATTAGTTTCTCTCTTCACTAGTCAATCGACTGAAGGAGGAACAGAACACAAACGAACAAAAACCAAACATAGGAGCTGACACTGTCCTCCTGTTGATCACTACTACGACATCATGTCGACAGAGACCGCCGAAGTGAGTGAATTCTCGGAGGCAGATCAAAGAAAAGAAGAAGAAGAAGCAGGAGGAGGAGGAGGACGAGGATTGAATGAAGGAGGAGGAGGAGGATTGAATGAAGGAGGAGGAGGAGATGAAGGAGTAGGAGGAGGAGTAGAAGAGGGCTGGGATGATGAAGGAAGATATGGAGGAGACGAAGATGAAGGAGGATTTGAACAAGAAGAGACGGGAGGAGGAGCATATGGTAATCCCTTACCACCTGCCTACACGGGAGGAGGAGGACGAAAAATGATCGACTTGATTCATAGTGATGGAGAGGAGATCACAGTGGAGGAACAACAGTGGGTGCAAGACCACTATGACCTCACTAAAGAAGAGTTTGATAACAAGATGGGGGTAGAGAAGGACACCTATGTGTGGATCCCTCAGGATCAAAGAAGAGAGAAAAGTCGTGCTAAAAAGGATGTCTATATCCTATTATCAAACACAGCACAGCTCCTCGGCAAACTGGTCTCTGATCCAGAAGAGAGAAAGAAGATACAGCATATCAAGTTTGGGGACACACACACCCACCTTGAATTACTCGATGCTATCTTTGGGGTGTACACTCAAACCCTGATTTGGGAACGTACATACGGCCCACGATGTGAGGGTTACCTCCAGTACACAAACCCAAGAGCAACGGCCAGATTCCTCGCGACTGGTCAGGAGGCAGTCGATGTAACAAAAATGAAGACCAATCTGGGTTCGAAAAACTCGAGTGGCATATTTCATTTTTTCACGATGGAAATGAAGGCCTTGGAGGAGGGGAAGGCAGAGATGGAAAAAAGCATTAAGGCAGCAGGAGAAACTCATCCTGTGATTGATGAGTTAGAGAAGACCGACAGAGTTCTGACCAAGATCAGACTGTTGATGGGTGCGTTACTGCACAAGGAGGCATGGAAGAGATGGATTCCTACCAAGGATCACTCTGTCCTTAAATCACTTAGTAACGCACCACCGGTCGCCAACAAAGCAGGTGTTGACCAATATGTGGAGAAATATAATTTTCTCAGATCTGCTTCTGAATTGGTGGCCTTTATCACTCATGCTCAAAAGCTGGTGATATCTGAGAAGAAGAAGGCGAAAGAGAATGAGGAGTTCGAGAAGACGATGAGACTGGAAAGAATGAAAGCAAAAGTGAGTGGTGCAAAGACACACCCTCCGACATATTTGACCCCACCAGCTCCTGCCCCACCAGCCCCTGCACCCTCGGGCTCAACTACGGTGGTGGTCACAAACACGGAGAAGAAGGACAGACAGAACATCATAAATGCCTTCAAGGGGAAGAAAGGAGGAGTGGCAAGTCTCATGCTATATGCCAAGACGAGCTCAGACAAAGACTCCGATGCTTCGCTTTTGAGCAAGCTCAAAGAGATCAATGCCTGCATGAATGCTTTTCCTTGCGACGAAACGCAGGAATACGAGGCCCTTGTTACTGTTTTTGACCAATCTCTAGTCTCGGAGGGATTTGATCTGACACAGTACAATTTTTTGAGAAAGAAGGAGGAGATTAAGAGAAACAATGCAACAGGCCTAGACGCTCAGTGTGAACTGGCGGTGGCCACACTCATTTCATATTTTCAATCTCATGGATACCAGCATCTCTGCACTGGTACTCTCATAGGATTTGAAATCTTTGAGACAGTGGCGATGAGTTTGAGGAGTGCTGTTGGCTTGGCGGCGACCCTTACGGAGGTAGTTTCCTCCTATGGGCTATTCTATGGCCGCAAGTCGATCATCCTCTATTTCTTTTCGGCGTTACACACAGTTAACCCGAGTAAGCTTACTCAGCTCATACAACAATGCTCGACGTTTAGCTCAGTGAAGTCCAAGAACTTCCTCGAGACACACGTGTTCGAAAATACGGTTCAAAGCGTTGCTCCGTCAGCACTGTTTCAAGAAGTGATGAGTGCATGCTCAAACATGGACTCGCTCACGGAGGCACATACGGCACAGGCAGGCGGTGTACCTGTTGGCGCACACGCCACGTACACAAACAGAGTTGCCGGTTGGAAGAGACAGAGAGAGCCAGACCTGAAGACCGCATGTTGGAGGTGGTTCGCGGGCTTGCAGTGTAAGGCACAGATGGAGAACGGAGACTGCTCTTTCAATCATGATAGGCAGAACCCAACAGTAAGGGCAAATTTTCTGAGCAGGACGGAAGGCAAGGAACCGGGCCTTTTCAATATGCTTCAGATTGCCGCTGTGAACGAAGGTTGGTATGCCAATATGTGTGATGATGAGGAGTTACGAGAGGCAATCATTACCTACATGAAGAGGATGAAGGAGAAGAAGGAGGAAAGGGAGAGACAAAAGAACTTAAAGGCCTCTCAAAGAGGACGAGAAGGAGGAGCAGGAGCAGGAGGACGAGGAGGAAGAGGAGGAGGACGAGGACGAGGAACATGGAGAGGAGCCTCGAGGTGGCAGGGAACCCCTCAGAGAGGAAGAGGAGGAGGTCGGGGATATACCCCTTATGGAGGGAGAGCTGTTCGAGCTCCAGCCCCCCCACCCAGAGGAGGAGGAGGCACGTGGGCAAGCTCCAACCCAAATTTCGGTCGAGCTCAGGCCTACAACACTGCCTCGGAGACCGATACGTCATCCTACCCGGACACTACTCAAGGTAATCGTTTCGAGGTGGTGGAATGACTGGAGGGGGAAGAAGAGAGGAAGGAGAAGACTGTGAAGTTTAACCCTAAAGTCACAGTGCTTTCTAATGCTGTTGTGCAGACTGGGCCAACGCTTCCTCTATGTGAAAACAAAGATGTGGGTACACAGAGACTGCAGCCCCAAGGTAGTCTCATACCCGTTCATACAGCACGGTTACCAATGATAACTGATGCAAATAGGAAGGCGAGACTTGCGATGGAGGCGAGGAGGCCAATGGCAGACGTATCGCCTCGGCCAAGCAAACAACCACGAACAGACTCAATGTCTACGGTCGCGGCGGGTGGCGAGCAAAAAGACAATGTGTGTACTCAAGTACCACAAGACAATGTCGCTCAAATAGTAAACGCACCAGTACCGCAGAATAATAAAAATGTCAATGAGGTGAAGCAGGAGGAGAAGAAGGAGGAGTTGAAAAACTTAGAGACAAGACTCCAAAATTTGGAACGTAAAGTTCTTGTTCTCGCAGCCAATATACACAGGCCCAATGCTCTGTGTTATACGGAACTTTATTGTGAAACATTGAAGACAATATTAAAAGTTGGTAATGATACGATGGCGAATATTAATATTGTCGGCCGGGAGTTTTTAAATCGATACCGGGACTGGGTGGACGGAAATATGAAAAAGTCAACGGGCACTCTCAAAGGAGTGAGCAGCCGGACGGATATCACGGGAATCATCACACTGACCTTTAAATTGAAATCCGCACGAGTATACCGTATGGACCTCTATGTCGTCCCCGGTTACCACGGGTCAGTATTACTATCGTATGACCAATTGACTACGATGGGGGCTGTGATTGATTGCGCCGCACGGCGAGTGATATATGGAGTAAAAAGAGGAGAAGAGAACGATATTGATCCCTTCAACGCTACTGACTCTTATGAGGCTTATGAGCTGAGTCTAGCGACGGATCACAAAAAGATGGCCATCGCACATGAGGCACTTGAAATGTACGTTCACCCCCATGTCGTAAGACCGGATGAACTGTCCTGGACCGACAATTGGGAATCCCAAGTGTGCACTGTCACAGTTCCGACATGCCATTGGGACAAAAAGTCTATTGATGACTTAATCGAGAAGCGAAAGGAGGAGATTATATGTGTCGCACAAAGAAGCCCGTCGTTGGCGAGATTCGCGGAAGGAGTAGGAACAGATGTCCATATTACTAACGGATACTGTTTCCATGCGAAAGTAGGAGAAGAAAAAAGGGAGGCGTTTGTACCAAGGAGAACGGGGCGAATCCCGGATACTCCACCAGAAACTATTAAAAGTTTTATTACTGATTTCTGGGGTGACGAGCCGACATGGCCGCGTTCACTAACTGAAGTGAGTTTGATAACAAGATGGGGGTAGAGAAGGACACCTATGTGTGGATCCCTCAGGATCAAAGAAGAGAGAAAAGTCGTGCTAAAAAGGATGTCTATATCCTATTATCAAACACAGCACAGCTCCTCGGCAAACTGGTCTCTGATCCAGAAGAGAGAAAGAAGATACAGCATATCAAGTTTGGGGACACACACACCCACCTTGAATTACTCGATGCTATCTTTGGGGTGTACACTCAAACCCTGATTTGGGAACGTACATACGGCCCACGATGTGAGGGTTACCTCCAGTACACAAACCCAAGAGCAACGGCCAGATTCCTCGCGACTGGTCAGGAGGCAGTCGATGTAACAAAAATGAAGACCAATCTGGGTTCGAAAAACTCGAGTGGCATATTTCATTTTTTCACGATGGAAATGAAGGCCTTGGAGGAGGGGAAGGCAGAGATGGAAAAAAGCATTAAGGCAGCAGGAGAAACTCATCCTGTGATTGATGAGTTAGAGAAGACCGACAGAGTTCTGACCAAGATCAGACTGTTGATGGGTGCGTTACTGCACAAGGAGGCATGGAAGAGATGGATTCCTACCAAGGATCACTCTGTCCTTAAATCACTTAGTAACGCACCACCGGTCGCCAACAAAGCAGGTGTTGACCAATATGTGGAGAAATATAATTTTCTCAGATCTGCTTCTGAATTGGTGGCCTTTATCACTCATGCTCAAAAGCTGGTGATATCTGAGAAGAAGAAGGCGAAAGAGAATGAGGAGTTCGAGAAGACGATGAGACTGGAAAGAATGAAAGCAAAAGTGAGTGGTGCAAAGACACACCCTCCGACATATTTGACCCCACCAGCTCCTGCCCCACCAGCCCCTGCACCCTCGGGCTCAACTACGGTGGTGGTCACAAACACGGAGAAGAAGGACAGACAGAACATCATAAATGCCTTCAAGGGGAAGAAAGGAGGAGTGGCAAGTCTCATGCTATATGCCAAGACGAGCTCAGACAAAGACTCCGATGCTTCGCTTTTGAGCAAGCTCAAAGAGATCAATGCCTGCATGAATGCTTTTCCTTGCGACGAAACGCAGGAATACGAGGCCCTTGTTACTGTTTTTGACCAATCTCTAGTCTCGGAGGGATTTGATCTGACACAGTACAATTTTTTGAGAAAGAAGGAGGAGATTAAAAGAAACAATGCAACAGGCCTAGACGCTCAGTGTGAACTGGCGGTGGCCACACTCATTTCATATTTTCAATCTCATGGATACCAGCATCTCTGCACTGGTACTCTCATAGGATTTGAAATCTTTGAGACAGTGGCGATGAGTTTGAGGAGTGCTGTTGGCTTGGCGGCGACCCTTACGGAGGTAGTTTCCTCCTATGGGCTATTCTATGGCCGCAAGTCGATCATCCTCTATTTCTTTTCGGCGTTACACACAGTTAACCCGAGTAAGCTTACTCAGCTCATACAACAATGCTCGACGTTTAGCTCAGTGAAGTCCAAGAACTTCCTCGAGACACACGTGTTCGAAAATACGGTTCAAAGCGTTGCTCCGTCAGCACTGTTTCAAGAAGTGATGAGTGCATGCTCAAACATGGACTCGCTCACGGAGGCACATACGGCACAGGCAGGCGGTGTACCTGTTGGCGCACACGCCACGTACACAAACAGAGTTGCCGGTTGGAAGAGACAGAGAGAGCCAGACCTGAAGACCGCATGTTGGAGGTGGTTCGCGGGCTTGCAGTGTAAGGCACAGATGGAGAACGGAGACTGCTCTTTCAATCATGATAGGCAGAACCCAACAGTAAGGGCAAATTTTCTGAGCAGGACGGAAGGCAAGGAACCGGGCCTTTTCAATATGCTTCAGATTGCCGCTGTGAACGAAGGTTGGTATGCCAATATGTGTGATGATGAGGAGTTACGAGAGGCAATCATTACCTACATGAAGAGGATGAAGGAGAAGAAGGAGGAAAGGGAGAGACAAAAGAACTTAAAGGCCTCTCAAAGAGGACGAGAAGGAGGAGCAGGAGCAGGAGGACGAGGAGGAAGAGGAGGAGGACGAGGACGAGGAACATGGAGAGGAGCCTCGAGGTGGCAGGGAACCCCTCAGAGAGGAAGAGGAGGAGGTCGGGGATATACCCCTTATGGAGGGAGAGCTGTTCGAGCTCCAGCCCCCCCACCCAGAGGAGGAGGAGGCACGTGGGCAAGCTCCAACCCAAATTTCGGTCGAGCTCAGGCCTACAACACTGCCTCGGAGACCGATACGTCATCCTACCCGGACACTACTCAAGGTAATCGTTTCGAGGTGGTGGAATGACTGGAGGGGGAAGAAGAGAGGAAGGAGAAGACTGTGAAGTTTAACCCTAAAGTCACAGTGCTTTCTAATGCTGTTGTGCAGACTGGGCCAACGCTTCCTCTATGTGAAAACAAAGATGTGGGTACACAGAGACTGCAGCCCCAAGGTAGTCTCATACCCGTTCATACAGCACGGTTACCAATGATAACTGATGCAAATAGGAAGGCGAGACTTGCGATGGAGGCGAGGAGGCCAATGGCAGACGTATCGCCTCGGCCAAGCAAACAACCACGAACAGACTCAATGTCTACGGTCGCGGCGGGTGGCGAGCAAAAAGACAATGTGTGTACTCAAGTACCACAAGACAATGTCGCTCAAATAGTAAACGCACCAGTACCGCAGAATAATAAAAATGTCAATGAGGTGAAGCAGGAGGAGAAGAAGGAGGAGTTGAAAAACTTAGAGACAAGACTCCAAAATTTGGAACGTAAAGTTCTTGTTCTCGCAGCCAATATACACAGGCCCAATGCTCTGTGTTATACGGAACTTTATTGTGAAACATTGAAGACAATATTAAAAGTTGGTAATGATACGATGGCGAATATTAATATTGTCGGCCGGGAGTTTTTAAATCGATACCGGGACTGGGTGGACGGAAATATGAAAAAGTCAACGGGCACTCTCAAAGGAGTGAGCAGCCGGACGGATATCACGGGAATCATCACACTGACCTTTAAATTGAAATCCGCACGAGTATACCGTATGGACCTCTATGTCGTCCCCGGTTACCACGGGTCAGTATTACTATCGTATGACCAATTGACTACGATGGGGGCTGTGATTGATTGCGCCGCACGGCGAGTGATATATGGAGTAAAAAGAGGAGAAGAGAACGATATTGATCCCTTCAACGCTACTGACTCTTATGAGGCTTATGAGCTGAGTCTAGCGACGGATCACAAAAAGATGGCCATCGCACATGAGGCACTTGAGGTGTACGTTCACCCCCATGTCGTAAGACCGGATGAACTGTCCTGGACCGACAATTGGGAATCCCAAGTGTGCACTGTCACAGTTCCGACATGCCATTGGGACAAAAAGTCTATTGATGACTTAATCGAGAAGCGAAAGGAGGAGATTATATGTGTCGCACAAAGAAGCCCGTCGTTGGCGAGATTCGCGGAAGGAGTAGGAACAGATGTCCATATTACTAACGGATACTGTTTCCATGCGAAAGTAGGAGAAGAAAAAAGGGAGGCGTTTGTACCAAGGAGAACGGGGCGAATCCCGGATACTCCACCAGAAACTATTAAAAGTTTTATTACTGATTTCTGGGGTGACGAGCCGACATGGCCGCGTTCACTAACTGAAGTGAAGAAATGCTTACGGACTTTATTCGAAAATAATAAGCCGTATACTATTATCCTGCCATATAATGAGAAGGCGATATGGGCGCAGGAAATAAGGGACCGGCTTATTGATCATCCTATACCGGTACCCTCTCGCAAGCAACAGCTAGTGGTGGCTTGTCGTATGGGAACTCGTGAGCAGAGCAGTGCATACAAGCGGAAGCTCAGAGACCTCGACAAGTTGAAATTGATACCGCAAGCATTCACATGCTTTGATGGTTTTTACACCCGTAAAGCTCCTTTGCAATACGCGAGACTCATTGACATGCTGGTGGAGCTCGGTAAAGATGATGAGCCGGACACGGTCACATATGAAAAGACGGGCCTAGATGATGTCTCGGAAGAGGACTTAGGCTTGGAGGAGGACAGAGAACCCCTCAAGCAGCATAAGCAGATGTCTGATGAAGATTTTCAAGAGTCGGCGCGGAAAATATTGCAAGAAGGAGTAGGCACGGAGAAGGAGAAGGAGCTTTTAAAAGCCAAATTAGAGGCGAACAAGGAAATTTTTGACCCTCCACATGCAGGTGGTGTCAAGCCTGAAGATTTCACTGCGGTTATTTACAAAATACCGGGTGCGGAGCCGTCACCGGCACCACGAAGGGCGAATTTGAGTATACATGAGGCGAAGATAGCGGAGGAGCTAGCAAGACAGCTGCTCAATGAGGACTTTATTGAGAGATCAACATCCTCAATAGTCTCACAACCGAGAATAGTGCCGAAGCCAGGAGGAGAATGGCGCCTGACAGTTAACTATGCTCGTGTTAACAAGGTGCTGGAGGAAGAGAGAAATCCTCTCCCGACATTAGAAGAAGGAAGGAGAGTACTGCGGAATGCAAAATTCTATTCGGTCATTGACCTTAAGAATGGCTTCTGGCAGATACCACTGGAGGAAAAGTCCAGATGGCTGACGGCGTTTGTGGTGGGTATGGAAATATACCAATGGAAAGTGCTTCCGATGGGCCTCAAGCAAGCCCCAGGACTTTTCCAGAAGGCGATGCAGAAGATGTTGAGCAGTCAGTACGATGATTTGTCTGACGGAGGCTTTATGAGAAGGCGGGACAGAAGGCGGGAGAATATGCATTTTGCTATATCGATGACATTATCGTATACTCTAACACAATGGAGGAGCATATCAATCATTTGTCCGATATATTCAGGCGCATCGGAGCTTTTGGCCTGAAGTGCAATCTAAAGAAGTGTCAACTTGCCAAGACGAGTGTGACATACTTAGGGTACGAGATCTCCCATAATCGAGTCTCGATATCAAAAGAGAAGAGGGAGGAGATTATGAATCGACCGATACCGAAGAACCGCACTGAATTGCACTCATTCCTTGCGATGGCGCAATACTATAGCCAGTTTATACCCGATTGGGGTGCAACACGGGCTAAAGTGGAGAAAATGATAGATTTTGGAGACTTTGAGAAGCGGGACGAAGAGGCTTTGCAAGCGTTTCATGCGCTCAAAGATCTCATTTACAAAGACCCGAAAGACGGAGGACTGGTGTTAACGATGCCCGACTTTACGAAACAATTCGTAGTCGATACAGACGCATCTAAGTTTGCGATTGGGGCTGTATTACAACAAGAGGATGAGGAGAAGAAATTACGCCCAATCATGTTTATTAGTAGGAAGTTGTGTGCGGCGGAGAGAAACTATTGCACAAGGCAAAGAGAGGCGTTGGCGGTAGTATGGGCCCTCAAGAGGCTCAGAGAGTATTTGTGGGGAGGACCTCAATTTACTGTCAGAACTGATCATCATAACCTGTTATGGTTGATGAATCATGAACAGACGGGACGGCTGGCGCGGTGGCAAGCGTTCTTGTCTTGTTTCGATTTTACAATGGTCCATCTACCGGGAAAGCGAAATGTGGTCGCTGATAGCCTCTCTAGGCTAGAGTTTAACTCAGAAGTATCGGCGTTGGTGTCCACGGTGGAGATGGAAGACTTGTCCACTGACAAGGTGTATGAGGTCAGCCACATTGAGGCGATGGAGATGGCGAGTGGAGTCCGATATGACCGCACAGGTCTACGGTAC
>WBZZ01006390.1:0-48697 GCA_019918135.1 Paulinella micropora
CGCCACGACAACACCGCCGCCACGAACACCGCCTGTGCCGGACCTAAACTTGCAATGGAACGTGTCTGACAACGCATCGCTCTCTCTGCCGCTAGAGCCCGTCGGACCGTTGCCGCGGAGGAGGTTACTCGGGAACTGCACACCGCACAACGAAAGCATGGTACGGGTCAGCTGGGGGGACGGCCAGACAGATATATGTGAGCTGCACGCATCGATGTGAACGCACCGGTACGCACAGGGCGGCGTCTTTGACGTCGGGGTCACGTGGCAGGGTTCTTGCGGGTCGCCCCCTGCCTTTACGTTGCGGAACTACCCCCCGGAAGCCGCGCGGGGGCTGCTGCGGGCCTGCTTTGGCCAGCACATCGCCCCCGAACCACTGAACGGCCTGCAGTTTGCCAACGCAGAGAACCTGCTGCAGGTGTGCCCGCCCCGCACGGGGCAGCTCGTCAACGCCACCGGCATGTTCACCCGCGTGCGCCAGAGGGTGGCCGGGCTGGAGCTCTGGAACACGTCGTCGGTGCGGTGGGCGAACGACATGTTCGACGGCCTCGCGCCCTCCGAGGGCCCTGACATTAGCTCCTGGGACCTGGCGTGCGTGGCCGAGATCAACGGCTGCCGCGGTCTGCAGGGTCGTGTGATGCCGCGGCTGTCCCCGGCCTGCGACATTACTCGGCCGCGCCCGGACCACGGGGAGCCCCTGCGCCTGCGAATCTTTCTCGCGGGCCCCGACGATTTCTACTTGCCAATGGCTAGAAGCGCCGACGCCTGCGGCAACGTGTCTGTGCTGCTGGTGGACTGGGGCGACGACACCCGCGGCTCGCGCTGTTCCCCGCGCGGGCCCCCGTGCGTGCACACCTACCAGCGCGGCGGCGCTTACAACGTCAGCGTCTCTAAGCTCGGCCCTGTCTGCGTCCTGGCCGCAGTCTCGACCGCCGGCCTGCCACCCAAAACGTCGGCGGCCCTGCAGTCAGTTTCTTTCGGCGGCGGCTTCGCCCTGGAACCGGGGCGCGGGGCACAGCTCAGGGGTACTCAAAACCTGAGGAACCTCTCGTTACCGGCGGGCGGGGCCCCCCGCTGCTGAACATTTCGTACCTGTTCGAGGGCAGCGGCTAGAACGGCTCGCTGGCGGGCTGGAATACGTCCTCGGTTCTCTTGGCCTCCTACGCCTTCCTCGGCCTAAAACGGGCGCGTCTATCGACATCAACAAATGGGACTTAGCGGGGCTCAGGCCCGGCGACGGCTGTGTCGGCTTTGCGGGCAGCAACGTCAGGTTGCCGAACAATTGGAACCCGCTGATGGCCGGTTGCAGCTTTACGTAACACACAAAATTAAATTTCGTTTTTTTTAAAGGGCAGCGAGAAAAACAAACAAGGAGAGACGGTCTAGTGAAGGGGGGGGAGAGAAGAGAAAGGGGGGAAGAGAAAACTTCTTTCATGGCACGTTTTCTTTCTTCAGTAGTCCAGGCGTCGTCGTGACGCTTTGGTCGGTCTGCGAGGTCCACGCTGCGGCGCTGGGGGGCGTGGCGGCGACTCGAAATCATCGCGGCTCTACCGCGGGTGCGGGCGCACGCGGGCGCGGCTACCGCGGGCGCTACCACAGGTGCGGGCGCGCGAGCAGCCCCGTGCAGCCTCTTCTCTTTGGCAAGCAGACAGGAACGGCACCACCGCGGCGCCGGGGCTGTCGCTGTCTATTTGCGGCCAGGCTACATTAGGTGGCTTGCAGCCGTTGAGCCAGACCGCCGCGGCCCGGGCGCCTCTGTCTTCCGTACCTGAAACAGCACGTGCTGCAACAGGTAACGTACCAGCTTCTCCTCGTTCAACGGAGCGGCGGTGGGAGTGTCCGGCCCGTCATCGCAAAACCCGCGCAGCCCGAAAGGAACCGGAAAGTCCAGGCTAAAAAAATGTTCTAAGAGAGCTCTCCCGTCGCGCAAGAGCTTCTGCATCGTGTGGGGTTTGTCACAAAAGCGGTTGATCTCCGCCTGTAAGAGGCGCACGACCTGCTCGCGGTCGCTTGGGGTGCAAAGGCGGCCAGGCACAGCTCGTCGACCGCGGCAGAAATCGTGCCCGGCAGGCCGCCCAGGCTTGTCTTGCTGCCAAGTACTCGCCAGGCCCCTGCTTAGCACGGCGTACGGATTGTCGTCCGACCGCAGACATTGCACGACACGAGCAAACCTCACGCGTCGTCCGGGCTTCTTTTTTCTCTTCTGAGGGCAGGAACCCGCGGTCCAGCACGCTGACTGCGTAGGCGGCCACCTGCCCGGGCATTCCGCGCAGCTCTTGCAGCGTTTGCCAAAGCCTCTGCGCGTAGGCTTCCACTAGTCCTGGGTTAGGTGACACGTCACGCTTGGCACGGGACCGAAGCCGGTCAACGACAGCCCGCGCGCGGAGATACTTGGCAACGTTGGCTTCGGATGATGGTAGATTGTCTACCAAGCGTTCCAGACAAAACGCCGCAACTCGAATTTCTTTAAGACATGTTTTTCGTCGTTTAGCCGCGCACTATTAGACCACCACTCTTCTAGGGCGTGGCGGCCCGCGATCGGCCACTCTTGCCCGGAATCCCCGCTTACAGTCTGCACGACGTCAGGCAACGCCAGGGTCGGGCGTTGCGCGTCGTTGTTGAGCGCGTACGTCTCCAGCCGGAGCGGCAGCGGTTGCCACCGAATGATTCTTGACGTGTAGGGGCCAATCGACACCCACAGAAAGCCGCTTATGTCCAGGACGCAGCGTTGGAGCGGAATTTCAATTTCGCGGTCCGCGCCGATCTCTAGCAACACGGGCGAGTGCCCCCGCGGTAAGGCCCGTCTATCGTAGCCAAACTACCCGCCGAGTCGGTCACGTGCCACACCGTCTTCGGCCGCCTGTCGAGGTCGGCGTCGTCCCCGGGTAAACCCCGGCGCGCCGGCAGGATTGGCGGCCCGTCCTGAGGGCCTGCAGACCCTTACAGCCCTTGACGTACAGATGTCCGCGGAATTCCGGCACCCACAAACTGCGCAGCGCTGTGCAGCGCACTATGGAAAGCTCGACCCTCTGTGCCAGCAGATAGTTCCTCCTCTCTGGCTCCAAATGGAGCGCAGTCAATCCTTTACAGTCGCTGATGTAGGTCCTGCCGAGAACCGTGGCGAGCGTGATTGTTGGGATTCGGCCACCTTTGATATCTATCGTGCCCGTCCTGTCCAGAGCGTCCAGGAGACATTCGGTAATCCGGCAGTTGTTGATAGACACCGTCTTCTGGCTGTATTCTCTAGTGTGCCGGAGTACCAGGCTGACATCGTGGAAGTCACTGTCCTTGGTTACCAGTACATGGAGTTGAACAGCGTCAAGCCCGGTTGCTTGTACGCGAGTGAAGACAGCCTTGGTCTCAGCGGCGTCGTGGCCGAGGTAAATGTTGTTAACTCGCACATCTTCAAGCTCGACAGAGTGCCGGAGCCGGCTGTCGGGTGCGCCGAGGTTCAGGATCGCGTTATCGCCGTCATTTTCAAACCGCACGTTCTGCCAGCAGATCCGTAAGCAGTAGGGCGCGTTCAACGACACCGCACCCGCGCAGTCGCGCACGAGCCGCACATTCTGCAGGACGAGGCTCCAGGCGCTGTGCTGGTGCTTAAGGAAGCTGACGGGCAGCTCGACTAGCTGCTCCTTCAGCTCGACGGGCCCCTCGCCGTCTGGCCCCTCCTCGTTGCGTGTCAGCCCGGCCACCGTGATTTCTTGGAAATGTCTCAGCAGTCGCGTCCTGGCCGTTTGGTGTCTGGCCTCGCCGGCGCCCTCTTGCCAAAGCCCCAGCCAGGTGTTAATCTTGGCCCAATTGTCGGCGCCGACCCTGAAGTCAAGCTTGGTAGGCAGTGCCTGGTCCTGTGTTTTGGCGACAATGTCCAGAAAGTCGTTCAGGCGGCTAGGTTCTAGGCTTTGGACACAGTTCTGCCAAGCCACTTCCAACTGGATAGCCCGGCGCTCCTGGGTTTGTATGTGTTGGGTTTCTCTAGCGCGCAGCTCGAACGCTACCCTAATTAGGCCCAGGTCAGAGGGCTGTTCGTCGAAGAGTTCTTGCTCGTGCAAGTAATCATAAACGACGCTGGCCACTGCCGCCACTGCATCCGTGTTGGGTGGTTCGTCCATCTCTTTTTTAAAATATCAAACGGAGGAATCTTTGTTTCGGCTGGGAGGAGAAAGAAAGAAAAAAGAGATGTGAGGGGAAGGGCGTGGCAGGCCACACACGACTAGGGGCCCGGGGGGGGGGGGCCGGGGGGAAGGGAGCACCTTTCCCCGGCACCACCCGCCCCATTTTCTTCACGCGCGGTGGCTGGAAGGACAGGGAGGGTCAGGGAAATGTCGCACTTGGCCGCGCCGGCCTGGCCTACAGGGGGCCACCGCCGACCACACAAAAAAGACTGCTCTCAGCCACCGCGACAGCCAGCACTCCACCACCAAAAAATCCGGTCGTACGAGCCAAAGTTCTCACATCAAGTGTTTTAATAGTGAACAAGTTGTAAAGAAAGAAGGATGGGGAATGGCGAAAGGCGGGTGAGGAAACCACACCACCGCCATTCGCCGCCGTTCCCCCCCTGCGCTAGCTCGTTCGCCCCACTTTCGCCATCCCCGCATTTTCTGCCAGGCTTTTAGCCCTCGGCGGCGATGGTCGCCAGCAGGTTGTCCAGGCGCAGGGTCACTAGCCGCAACCAGCGGTGTTCGTCAAAGACGGTTAGCACGGCCGTCGACACGCCGTTCAGGAGAGGCGACGCCAACAACTGCAGCAGCCTTCTGGGCATCGGGTCCTCGAGCACGAAGCAGTCCGCGGCGGGGCGTGCCGGCAAAGCTGTTCCACCGTACGCGCGACGTTCTGGACGCAGGTAGCACAGTCCTGCCCCCGCTGGTACAAACGAGACACCCGTGCAATCTGGCCTTTTAGGTAGTCCGCCAGCAGCAGGCGCAGGGCCCCGCCCTCCTGCCACGGCCTCTGCCGCGGAATGCGGGCCGTGGCGCCCAGTGGCCCCCCAAAACCCGCGCACGCCAAGAACGTGGGCGAGTCCTCGCAGAACTGGCCCCACACGCAGCTGTACACCGTCCCCCCGCCGCCATTCCGTGGCCACGCACACAGGAGCGTGTAGCTGCCCCTGACGCGGGCACGGGGCGCCCTCGTACGGCACCTGACGGCCCGGCCGCACAGAAACGACACGTAAGCGTTCACGGCTACTGGCAGGCGGCACAGCGCGCGCAGCAGCCTGTTCTGCACTTCTAGCAACGGGCCGGGGTCGCGCTGGCCCCGCCTGATAAAGTGGTAGATGTAGCTGCAAAAGTTGAAAGACACGAAACGAAAAAGGGGCGGCGGCCCGGGCGGGTCGGCCAACACCTTTTCCCAGCGCCTAGCCCAGCGTTGCAGGCGCGAAGTGTCGTCCAGCACTGGACAGTCGGTTAGCAGCACATTTCTGGCGGGCATGGCCAGCGCAATGGCCAGTTCGCGCTTGTGCTGGCCGGGCTGGGCCAAGAACGCGCGGGCCAGCGCGGGCGCGGCGCCGGACCCGCGGTCCACCACGGCAAGCGCGGAGGGCAGCAACATTTGTAGCGCCGACAGGTCGGCGTCTAGCGTTGCGTGCCGCCAGCCCAGGTTCTGCAGTTCCAGGTCCAGCCACGCCGGGCGGAAGCCGCACGGCAGCAGCCGCGCGGCCAGTTGCTGCAGCGAGCCGCGCGCCAGCCCCGGGAAGTGCTCGGCGCCGGGCTCGGCCGTCAGCATCGACTGGCACGCCGACACCCGGAGCTTGTACGCGCTGAGCTGGGGGGTCAGGTCCGGGTCCCAAGTCAAACCGTCCGTTGAAGCCCCGTGCAGCAGCGGCAGCAGGCCTACCGTGCAGTCCAGGCTGACGGTCTTTAAGCGGGGCCACCGCGCCGGGCCAGGCCAGAACATCATGTCGGCTGGTTCCTGCAGTTGCGGGCCCGCGTCTGTCACGCTGATGCGCCGCAGGTGCGGGGCCAGCCGCCCGAAGTCCGGGCCGGACAGGCGCGCCCTAGCGCACGCGTGCAGCTCCAACTTCTGCAGCGCGCGGCAGCCCAGGCCGCCCACGCCCCGGAGGCCCAGGTCCACGTTACTCAAGCTAAGCTGCCTGAGCCGGGGCACCAGCGCCGCAAAGGCCGGCAGAACGGGCGCGCTCCAGGACCCGAATGACGCCCCCGCGGGGGGCCGCGAAATTGTCAGGTCCAGGCGGTGCAGACAGATATTTGCGCTGGTGTGCGCCGAGCTCCAGGCCGCCAGCAGCTTGGCCACGGCGCGCGGGTGGCCGCTCACAGACAACCGCCTGACTCTAGTAAAGCACGACAGGACGCTCTGTAGCAGGCGCGCGCGGGCGTCCGGCAGAGTGCAGCTGATGTAGTGCAGGGCCAGACTAACGTCGGGCTGCGCCTGCGACACGGCCTTGGCGGGTAACGACTTGTGCGCGCTCTCGGGGTCCAAAATCAGTTGCAGGCACAGCAGCAGCGACGCGCGACCCCCGGCCCTGCGATGCCAAGCGCGGCAGGTCTGGCTCAGCGCCAGCAGGTCCCGGCAGCCGAGGCTCAGCGCCAGGTGCTGGTAGATGATACCGTCTCGGTCGAAGGCCGCCATTTTTTTTAGTCGCTTGCAGAACAAACCAAGGTTTGGGATATTTTTTTTCCTTCTTGCAGCTTCAGCGGGAGGGGGGGGGGGGCGCGAAAGAGGGGGGGAGGGGGGCCCACCCGTGGACTAAGACATTAGCCAGACGACATGCGCGAAAGAGAGGTGGGGGGGGGGGGGCGGAAGCAAAAGGTTGGGGTTGGCCCCACTGTCGCCCGCCGCCGTGCCCTCCGTTTCGGCCCCGAGAAAAAGAAACACGGGGGCAGAAAAAAGGCAGACGACAACGGGGGGGCGCGGCGTGCAACAGGTCGAGAAAAGAACAAAAAAAAAGGCAGGAGAGGGGGAGAACAATGCAATCCTTTCTAACAGAAATCCCCGCCCTAGAATCTGCGGACAAGCCGGGCCTGCACAAACCTAAAAACCAATGGTTTCTCGACCTGTTGTTCGCGGCGCGACCCGGCTGTGTGCTGGCCATGCCATATCAAGAATTTGTCGACTCCTTGTAATTCACCATGCCAGACTACAGCCACCGGCGGCCCAACCACGCCACCAAGCACAGCTCTTGGTGGAATTCCGTCACCAAGAAAGAAGCGCTGGGCAGCGAAGATGAAGGTAAGCTCGACTGGGACAAATTCTTCTGGCCACGCGACGGCGCCGTGAACGGGTTTGATTGTCTCCACGCGCTGTCGCCAATCTTGCGGGGCGCCATTATGACCACCGAAAACGAAATCGACTATTATCGCCGCAGTGCATCATCCTCGGGGCTAGACATACTGCTGCGCTTCCCGTACATTCTGCTGCTCCAAGGCGGCCCACCATTTTAAGAGTATGGTGCTGTACAACCTCATGTGCTGTTCCCCTGCCGTGCAGCTCTGCTCCACCAACTACGCGCCAATCTCCCGGCAGCTCTATCAGTCGTACAAAACGGGCGGCAGGTGGTTCGTGGGGTGCGGCGTCTCGGGGCCGCCCCAGGGCTGTGTGCCCGCCATGATAGCACGGGAGGGTGAAGATTTCGACGTGATTTTGTACGGGCCCTTTGGTAGTCTGGAGGTTTACAGGCTAAGCCTGCAGAAAAAGCCCAAAAACGTGAAAGCGAAGGAGCAGGCAAAAAAAAAAGAGGAGGAGTCCAAACCAGACCCGTATTAAAAAAAAGGCTCAAAGAAATCGGGGTTGGCCCGTGCTTTCGAGGTGACCACAGCATTTTAATAAACTAGCAGACAGAACTGGAGGCTTACGCGCAAAACCCGTCCCCGCCCCTCCCCCCGCTCCACACAGAGCGGGCCGACTGGTTCACTTCGCGACAAATGTGTGCTCGCGCTCAAGGCACTGGTCTCTTCTTTCTAAACGTTAAAGAAAGGGGGGGGGGGGCGGCCAATGGAGAAAAGGGTTGTGATCGCCACCAAGGGGTACCCTGACATGATGGTCGCGCTGTGCCTGGCTTTCAAAAACGAGGCGCACGGCGAGCCCCCTATAGTCTTGGTCATGTCCCCGGCGCGGGAGCTCGTGCTGGATTCTGTACTTGGTGGGACGTGATTCCGCCGCCGCCCAACAAGCCGGGCCTTTGCCGTGCACTACTTAAACTTTATGACCGAGGACGTGGGGGGAGGGGGCTGCTACAAGGTCAGGCCGCACAATCACGCAGAGCTGGCCCTGTTGGTTAGAGACATGCTCCCTCTTGAGACCAAGGCCAGCGAGGCGCTGCGCGACCCAGTCTTCCTCGCGGGCACGCTGCTGCAAGAGTCCCTAGCGCTCTCGACTGCAGCCGAGTCCATGGGCCGTCTAGCGCCCCGGGTGCTCTTTGTGCCCCTGGCCGATGCTTCAGGCGCTGATTGTCTCGCCAGGGTGCTTAACGCGCTTAGCCCCGCGCTGATTGTCCTCGCGGCAGTCGGTGGAAACGTGCTGGGCCCCTCCCGCCAGGCCCCCCGGCCACGTTGCAGTCTTGTTCGTCCCGTCATCATCGCGCTAGCTGGCCGTGTTCAACACTGCTAAGGCTCTGCCGACGGCAGTTCGCTGCGTCTGGATAGGCATGGGCACCGACTGCCACCAAGCGCCAAGCCTGGCGCTGCACCACAATGAGCGGTTGTGGCGGCAGGCCGGGTTTGCGTTTTCCACCAACAGCAATCTAGCGAGGAACATCTTCGCGGCCTGCTCCACCCTCCAGGAGACCTGGCCCCTAATGAAGCCCCTCGCCAGCGCCTGGCCTTCGCTGCGGGCCTGGGTCGAGGCCTACGTCATCGTGCACACTCTAGGCAGCGTAGGTAAAATCACGCCGACCGTACTCCGGGTGTATTACAGCATGTTCATCACCCGGGGGCCATGCTGCCAGGAGGCATACCATCCCCCACGAGCGCCAGCTGGGGGCTTCGCCGGGAGCTCCACTGCTCTCCAAACAAGGACTGCGCCTCATGTTCGTTCAAAATCTTGGCGGGCTGCTACGTGGCCGAACGGGGTGCGCTCCACCCCCCGCCCCCTCTTTTTTTCCTTCCTCCACCTGAGCCCGGGGAAGGGGCTCAAAGAGCAGGGAAAGGGGGGAAGGTCAGGGCGCAAAAGGTACCAAAAAAAATATAAACACACACAACGCTTCCACCAAGTCGTCCCCCCCTTCGGGTGCTGACTCGAGCTGCGTATAATTGCAGATCCGAGGAGGCACCCTGTGCTTAAAGGTCTCTTGCGCGCGTTGCCAGGCCCCGAAGCGCAGCCAGGCAAGCGGCGTGTAGCAGGGCCCGGCGCGGCTTTGCTGGGCGGACCGGTTGGCACTCTCTCTGTCTTCCGGCCTGGCGCTGTTCCACACCACCCGTTCGTTGCTAGCCCGGTAAATCGTCTGCAGCTCCGAGCAAGAGCGGATCGACTCCAAAAACACTGCCCAGAACACGATCTCCTGGACGGCTACCTGTGCGACAAAAGCGCTGTGCTTTTCTTCGCCCCGCACAAGCAGCTCGGCCACGGGGCCGGCCACGGAGACAACGCGGGCAAGGCGAACAAGACATGTACGGGTCGAGCTTTTTTTCCTTTTCGCGGGCCCAAGTGTGGGGCGCGCGGGGGGGAGGTCGTGTGCTTTTTAATAAAGACTCCTCGCTTTCTCAAGGCAACGAACTCGCTGGGTTATCTGTAGTACTAGACAAGCAAGATCTTCCCTCAATCGCTCTTTCCTTTTTTTTTTACCTTTCTTCAGTTTAGCGGCCGGGCTCCTCAACGACGGTCTGTGACATTTTGTGGACAGTCAGTCAAGAAATGGCAGGGCCGAATGTGTCTAAGAAGAGGGGAAAGGTTGGAGGGGGGGGGGGGGCCGAATCTGTCGAGGGGAAAGGTTGGAGGGGAGACGTTGGAAGGGGGAAGCAAAAAGAGAAAAAAAAAAGTATCTGCTCTTTTGTTACACTTCTGTAAGCTTTTGCGTGCGGTTGTCAGCAACTAGTGCTGGCCAATGCTGTTTCGAGCAAGCGCAGCAGCTCGGCCACCATTTTCACCAACACCCCGTCAATCACCGAGCCTCTTTCTACGCGCGGGCGACACATTTGCCTAAGCCCCTCGAGCACCCGGGAAACTTTGGTGTCTGGCCTGCCCCAACGGTACTGCATCCAGAAAAGAGTGGCCATCTGCTTGAAGCAGTGCCACGCCGAAAGCTGGCTAGGCTCCGTGACCATCAACAACAGGCGCTCATACCGAGCCCGCAGCGCCTGTTCGCCAACTATCGGCTCCACTTCCCACAGCTTGCCCTCGCGCGACAGTTGGCGGTAGAAGTAGCACCAACTGCTTGGCCGCGGCACCGGGATAAAAGCAGTCATGCCCCCGTCGTCTGCAAAGCCTGGGTGCGTAGTTATAAAAGAGCGGACGTCCACGTCCGCTAACGGGTGCTGCAGCAGAGCGGGCTCGGTATTCCGCGCAAAGTATTCGTTCAGGACGCGGAAGGGCACCAAGTATGACCACAACTCACTCTTCCAGGCAAAGCCCCCTATGCCCTCTTCGGTGGTACGTACCTCGAGTTGCTGGGCGGCGAGCGCCCGCTCCACGTCTTCTGGCTTGGCTTTTGAATCTCTGAGCGCCGCTGTTAAGGGCGCAACGAAGTGAGGAGCGCACAGCGAAACCACTCGGTCTCGCAGCTCCGACGTTTGTGCCACCTGCAGGAGGCTCTGGTGGTACATGTCATAGCGTCCGGGATGCCAAAGATCGTCGTCGTCTGTCGTCAGGACCCACTGCAGCCGGAGGTCGTGCGCCTGCGTACGCAGCGTCAACGCACGCAAAAACGCAAAGTGCTCCAGCTGCGAGAGCCTGCTGTCGTGCCAGAATCAACGCAAACGGCAAATGTCGAAGGTACGCAGCAGCTCCTCCGCCCTCGTTTTCAGCTCAACTGAGGCGGCTGACAAGCTAAGCCAGCACCAGCCGCGGCGCGCCGGTGCCTCGCCGGTGGAAGGAAGGGTCGACACAAAGGATTGCAGGCACAACCCGAGGTACCGCACACCCGTTGGGCTCCGGACGTGCGACGCGAGCCACATTACTATGTTAGGGCTCGGAATTTGCGCTACGTCGGCCAGCGGGCTTCGCTTGCACGCCCGCTTGTGTCCCGCCCTCTAGTCAGCGACCTGGCACTTGCGTCCGCAATAGGCCGCCGCGAAGCATCGTGTACAACTCGCCGGCAAAGTCTCCCCCTCCCCAATGGGCCCCCGACAGCAGCCACGATAGGTACAGCTGCTGCTTTTGGCCTCCATGAAAGTCGGTGCCTTTTTTTGTGTCTGTGCACGCTCGGCCTTACTTCCTGTCCAGAAAATGGAAAGTTGGGTGTAAGAAAGGGAGGGAAACGGCCCCCCCTTCCCTCCACCCGTTCCCAAAAGTCTTTGGGCGCTTTTTCCCTCCCTCACAACCCAGTAAGCCTTCTCCTTTCTTTTCTTCTGTATACTCCTAGCATTTTATATTCTTTTTACCAGCGGCGGGGGAGAGGGAGGGAAGCCGGAGAGCAACAGCCTCAGTCTGCCAAGCTAGATATAATTTTCTTTTTTTTCTGTCTACTCGTTCTCCCCTCCCACCTCCTTCACCCCTCCCCCCCCCCCCCCAACGCCCCGCCCCTTTCCCCCAAACTGTCGAATTGGTTTCACTTTTACAAACGAAACAAACAAAGCTCTGCGGCAGGGTAGTGAAGCACGAGCGGCCAAAGGGGGCTAGGGAATGCTATTGGCTATGGAGACTGGCAAGCGAGGCACGCCCCCTACTGATGTCTCTTCGCGCGGAAACAGCTTTAGGGGACCTACGGGCAGAGGCCAGAGCAGGCTTCATTTTTTGAGAAGCAGGAGCTGAAAAAGTCAACATTTGTAGAGCTGCTGACACGGGTTATTGCGTCCGTCAGTTTTATCGGGTTTGCTGGAAGTAAATATCACTTTGTTATTCTCCTATGACACGTGTCAGCAACTCGACGAGAATACTAGACAAACCTGTTGGGGCTAACGAAAATAAGTAACGATAAGACAGAGGATTTGCCAAAGCTAGTAAAGGTCGTGTCCATCTCTGCATTTTCTCTGGAGAAGAAGTCGGCTACAACCCAGAACGTTCATATTTCTTTGTCGGGGGGAGAAGGAGCAAGAAAAGAAAAGGACGGGCAGAGAGAGAGAGAGAGAGGCGTTCTTCCTCACCCCCCTCCCTCTCACTCTTTCCCTCCTCTCTTTCCTGCTCATAAATCAAACAATGAACGCACAAGCCTGCTCTGGCATGCTAAATTTAGGGGCAGAAATAATGCGTGCTTTTTACAAAGGATATCATCCACTCCTGACCATTTCTCTCCACGGTTTGAAGTCATTGGCTACAAAACCAGCAAGGGAAACTAATTGGGGGCTTGACGCAGTGTACAAAGAAAACGTGCGTTTAATGAGGAAAGCTAAGATTATCATGCCGAAAAGGGTCGCAAGTAGTCTGCCTTTTTTTGGGCGCTCCCATCTGAGGTAGAAAGGCTAGATCCCGAATGCAGTGCAGCCTTTCTATAGAACCCGTGGCAATTGCTGCGATGCCATCCATTATAACGATTTGCCCATTTCTCGATCCCCTGAACCCCGTACACGCAAGTCCACATCTTACTTTACGGAAAGATCCAGCAAGCGCAAGCATGAACTATCGGGCAATGACTTGTGTTTCAGCACCCAACGTGCATCTACTTCGTACAGACAAAAGCCTGGGTTGCGTTTGGCGCAGAGCGAGCCCAGACGTTGGGCTTTCTCTTTTGAAACGGGGTTGGTGTACACGATCTCGATCCCCGCCACCGGTCTCTCCTCTGCCACGACGACATCCAGCACCGCACACCTTGGGAGACTGGCTTGGAGTTGGGACAAGTCGTTTGCAGCCTCGATATGCATCTCCGCGCATTGCCGCCATGTGCGTTCTAGGCCTATCCCAAACCCTGTAATAGGATATTCGCAAAAAATACCTTTGTGAGGCCGCTTCTCCATGCCGTTATAGGTGTCGATGGGGCCCCATCTGACCCAACCATCTGTATTAATCTCGCGCAGCCAGTTGCAGATACTGTGCTTGGCGGCCTTGTGTATTTCGGACTCGTAGGCCGTAAAAATACGGGGAGGAAAGTGAGCGTCACCTCCGTGCGCAGCCAGGCCGAACACACTTATGAAGAACTTGTTGAATTCTGGCATAAGCCCCTGCCCACGTACCCATTCAACATAGGTAGCGTCATGCAGCATTTCGCTCAGGCTCTTGTCTTTGTACTTGCCGAAAGGAACGATTAAACCGTGCGCCTCCTTATTTAGGCGCTCCCGTTGGGCGTTGGACACAGCGGGAGGCCTGGCCTTGGGGTCAAAGGGACCAGGCGTCTGCCCTTGGCTGTCAGGACCGGACTGCGGCAGGGGAACGATTTTCTCTAAGCCAGTCTTTTGGTCTCTGGCGTACTGAGGCTGTTGCTCTTGAGGGATTTGGGCAGATAGATGTGAAGAGGCCTGCAAGTCTTGCGACAGAAACAGTTGCCAAGCTAGGACCTCGTCGGGCAGCGCACGAAGGCGTGCAAGGTATTCATGGGCCGACGTAGTGGGGTTGGTAAATTTGCTGGACACGGGAAAGAATTTATAGCGGTGGTCTCCCTTTTCCATGAGGACCGTGCCACGGTGATTGCAATTAAAAAAAAGCCCGCTTGGGTCCCTGACTGTGAAAAGGGGCATGAACTTGGGGTTAAGGTTAAGTTTTTTGCAGTGATTTTTTCTTGCATCATGTTGGATCCGACCTTGTTGGTGTTATTCACGACAAGCACCCTAAACCCAAGATGGAAATTGTACTTGTCCGTTAGTTCTCCAGGTTTGGACGACTCAAAAACCCATTGTTCCCCGATGACACGTGTCAGTAATTCAATAAAAGCCGACCCCCCAGCCTCTGAGCCGGAGATAAAGACGCAAGCTTGTTCAGGCTTCTTTCCTTCGCGTAGCAGAGTGTACAGCCACTTAAACAGGTAGCGCGACATTTGCGTCACCCCTGAAGCCAAGATGTCGTGCACGTACTCGCGGAAAGGGGCCGCGAGCTGGTGCATGGCAGCGTCGTCGAGCCCGTTGGTTTTCATGTAGTTCCTAACTTGCACTGTCGAAACCCTAAGGCCGGTAAACCAGTTTAGTGTGTCGGTCTCACAATCACTGTAGCGAGTGTTATGCAGGGCTTCTTCCATGGGGTTCGTAAAGAAATCTATACTTTTAGCGATTCGTCGTTTGTCGCTTTTCAGCCAAGCCTTACGGAGGGTGGTCATCACACCTTTGTCAAGTTTGACGATGCCACGAGGCTCTCTTTTCCCCTCATCCATCTTGCTTTTCAGCTTGATGAAAGATGCAGGAAGCTCAATTTCAAGATCATCCCCTTGGTACTTAAAGTCGTTGATTGGTTTGAGTACCCACGTTTTCTCTGTTCCTTGTCCCCAGAAGACCGCGATAGCCTCCTTGCTTGGCCCCTTAATGTGGCAGAGGTAATCGTTCATGAACAATATCAACCGTTGCACAAACTCTTTCCGAGCGTCCTTGTATCGTGCTTGGAAAATGTCTTCCCAATGATCTTGCCAAAATTCTGTTTCTTGTAAACCTTCGCCCGAAGTCCCATCCGAGCCCATTGTCTGTAATGGCTCGAACCTGCGCTTGGCGGCGGCTTCTCCTGCCCAATATTTCATGAAGAGATTTACTGCCTCCTCCAACACACGTCCTTTCTTTGTGCAGGCCTTTTCTAGTGTCCCAGAGGGCAGATCCTGCCCGACGTAGTCCAGCTCAGCAGGCAGTGGAAGGGGGGCCAGTTGGGCTAAGAGGCGCTCCAGACGTGCTAGGTATTCCTTGTCGGCCTTCTCCGCCTCCGCTGCCGCCCTTCTCTCCTCGTCGTCGCTTCCCTCGTCGTCCTCCGCTTCCTGCCTGAGCTCTTCCGCCTCGTCGGCCTCTTGGTGGGTTTTCCTGCTGCTACCTCTTCCCAGGCCCGGCTTCCGGCTGCCGCGCAGCTTCTCCTCATGATCTTGTACCTTGAAAAGAACTGGTCCCAGTCTCTTGCATGTTTCTTCCTTGCATAGGACGGACACGTGCATGAATTCGAGGGAGGGCTCAATGTACGCTTTACTGCCATCATGAACCAAGCCGTCGTAAGCAGGGCAGGGATGACGTCGCGACCCAGCACTGTTCCTGCGGTATTCAATGTCGAAGCCGTTTGGTCTTTCCCTGTTGAAGAGGACCTTGAAAATAACGTTCGAATCGTGGTGGCGTTGTTTGCACAAAAAAGTGCGCGCCAAATCTCTAGAAAACCAAGCCCTGCCGGGCATTAGAGCAGCCTGTCCAGCGCTCAGACCTTCTCGGGCCCCCGCGCCCCCGCCTGCCGACGACGCGGGGTGTTTGCCGAGGGTCGCTGCCGCTTGAGCTGGCGAGGACGGTGCTTTTTCTTTTTCTTCTTTCTCGTCGTCCTTGGTGCCAGCACCAGAATTGGCCTGCCATTGCTGGTGCACGTGGGCGTTGGTGCTGGCTAGCTCGTGCCAGAGCGAAAGGCTGCGGGTGCTTGTGGGCTGTGCAACCAGCGTCGCCGCAAAAGACACTCAGGACGCGGCTGCCAAGGTCAACTCTGACCTTGGCCCTAATATCGCCTGTGTGGTGGAAGACGCCTGGGCGGGCCAGGCAAGGACGAGAAAGTTCCTGCCCCGTGTATTGCAGCTCAAACGGTTCCGCGCCGCGCTCGACTGCATACAAAAGGGCACCACGAAGGCCACACCGCCTTAAGAGAAATTCGTCAAGGACGGCTCTGCTGTTCCAGTTCGCGTCGTGCTGGCGGGGCTGACCGAACGGACCTCCCGAACTGTATTCGCCGAGCCCGGCTTCGTCGTCGTCGTCGTCGGGTTCCTCTTGGCTGCACGGGCGCTTGCGCGGTGAAAGACGTTCGCTCTCGCTTTCGAGCGGTCGTTTGCCAGTCTGTGACATGTCCAGTGCTTTTTGCTCTTTTTTTGTTTGCTGTGGTCACTTTTAACACAGAGTGCGGGTGGGGAAAAGTGTGCCTGTCACGTCTGCTTTTTTTTTAACCAAAAATGAAATGGTCTGAGAAAGAGAGAGAGAGGAATGAGAGGGGAGGGAAAAGTGGGAGGGAGGAAAGTGAGAGAGACAGAAATCGAAAGAAAGGGGGAGGGCGCAGGCGCGCCATTTGCCCCCTATTTTCTCAACTTTTCTCCGGCCGGGGAACGCTATCACCAATGGAGAGAAGGGAAGGTGGCCGACACAATGGCCTGGGAAATTTCAAGGGGGGGGGCTGTTTTTGGAAATTTCACGGCTTGCTTTTCTCTTTGTGTGTGTTTTTCACGCATGTTTATTGTAGGTTGTTCTGTCGCTGCACAGGCGCTACCTAGGTGGCTTTCCCTAACCGACAGACGGTTTTTTTAAAGTAAGGCGACCGTGGTTTGGATGTAGCTGGCATAGGACAGTCAGTGACATCAGGAAAGACAGGCGAGAGGGCAGGGGAAGTCCGGCCGCCAAATATGGGGGGCCGCGCCTGGGCCTAGTTTTCTCTTTCCCTTGGTGCGATTTTCGGTTCCCTCCCTTTGTTGTTTCTCTGGCTCGGTTTTTTTTGGGGTGGCTGATTGTGTGTGCACCTCGGTGACTCTTGCTTAAATTCTGGCTTTTTTATGGGAAACCTGCCGTCTCGCGCCGTTAATCCCGCGTCTACTACGGTGGTCGTCGCGGCACATTCTTGCGACGTCGCTCTGTGCCTAACGCTCGCCGCGCAGGTGCACGGGTGTCGCGTCGTGCTCGCGGCGGGAGACGCTGTCTATCAGTACCAGGCCGCGCTCATGGCATCGTCGCCCGTGCGGCGGGGCTTAGGCGCCAAGGCGGCCGAACGGGCGCTCGACTTTCTGCTCGAACGTCAAGGTCACGGCCTCGTGCGCGTGAGGCCGCACAGCCGCGCCGAGCTGCTGGCCGAGCTCAGCACGAACTTGAGAGCGCTGCTGCCAGTAGGGATTTGTGCGTCCGAGGCTCTGGACAGCGCGGCCTTTGTCAGCCACACGCTCTTTGCAGAGTCCGAGGCGTTGTCGCACTACCCGGGCACAGAGCTCCTGGTGTTTGCGAGCGCTACCCGTGCGACGGCGGCCGAGTTCCGGTTCATGCGCCAAGTGCTGCGGGACTGTGTCGTGCGCTACCGGCCCGTGGCCAGAATCTGTGTGCCGAACTGCGGCGGCGCGCTGATCGCTCCCGTTGCTGCAGGCCCGGGTGCGGTGAGGTGCGCGCTAGAGACCATCTACCGTGAGTGCCAGGGCGGGGGCGCGCCAGTGCCCGCGTTCAGCCTGCACTACTAACTGTTCGGCCTGGGCTGCGACGCGCACGCGCCCCCGATCGCGGCCGCGCTCAACATCTTGAACTTTCATGACCGCTACCCCCGATCGCGGGGCCGCTTCGACGACGGCCTCGCCGAACGGTTCTACCGGCGTTTCAAGGCGACCGGCGTCGCACCCGGGCCCGCGCTAGCGGGGTGGGCCGCTGCGTACGAGCTGCTGCGCAACGAGAGTTGCGAGACTTCGCTCTGGTGGGTTTACTTCAATGTCTACATTTGCGGGCCAGCCCGAGTACGCGCGGTTGCTGCTAGCTAACGTCGACAGGGAGCCCACGCTCGAGGAGTTCGACCACGACTTTCTGGCCCTGTCGGACCCGGCAGGCGCCGCGATGGTGCGCAGGCTGTTGGCCAGCTGTTACGTGATCGACTTTCTCTAGTGACATTTTTTAATTAAAAAAAAGTTTTTGTCCGGGCCGGGGGGGATTGGGAGAGAAGTGTGCCGTTGCCGCAGCTCTCGAGTCAGAAAAGGTAGTACAATTAAAAGCCCTGCCTAAACCTGCACGCGGGGGCCGCGCGCGAAACTCAGGCCAGGCCCGCCGGCGGAAAGGGTGGCGCGGCGGAAATGCCGGTGCGGAGGGCCCCGTCTCCCAACTCCAAGGAGACCTTGTCTAAGAACAGATCCACAGCCTCCGCGCGGAACTGCGAGGTGGGGCCAAAGGAGCGCAAGGTTTCCAGCGCGGTGTCTAGTTGTTTCTCGAGCCTGGCCAGTTGGTGGATGGACTCTGCCATTTGGGACAGGCGCTGCTTCCGTTCCCGGACGCTCTTGGCAATCTCACCTCTGCCGGCAGGCGGGGGCCCGCTGGTTCCCGCGGGCTCTCTCCTTTGCCTCTTTCTGGGACGAACCTTCTCTGGGGCCGCGCCCGGGGCCGCCGACGACACTGGCGCAACCGCTCTTGCTGCTTCGTCTTCTTCTTTGTCGCTGTCCTCGTCCTCCTCCTCCTCCTCCGTTGTTTCGTTGCTGGTCTCGGGCGGCTGAGCAGAGCCCTTGTCTCCTTCCATGACATTGGAGCCCGGAATCATGTGATAAACCGCAGGGAGCTGTAAAGAGGGGTCGCTGCAAACGCGCTTAAACTCCTTGAGCAAATCCTCGGCTGCTGGTCCTGTCAGCTCGAATCGATCAAACAATCTGGCTAAGGAATCCTGGCTGCAGGCGAGGCTGGCGAGCGGAGTGCCCTTAAATTTGACCCGAGTGAAGACCACGTCACCGAACCTGCGCTTGGCGCTCTGGATCTTTTGGCGTGCTCTTTTGAGGCCGCAGTCCTGGACGTAGTTCAGCGCGCGGGACACGTTGATCAAGCCTAGCAAGGGTCTGCAGTGATGTTACCAAAGATGCTCACGGAGAACCTGCCATCCAGGTGGTCCGACATGCCTTCCCCCGCCTCCGGGGTTAGAGGAAGAGTGTGTAGCGCACAAGCCAAAAGAGAGCTCAGACTTTTTTTTTTGCTTTCGCCACATTCTCAGGCCCCCCCCCCCGGAGAGGGGGGAAAGGGGCGCGGCCCCCCCCTGCCAAAAGCTCGCCAACTGCGACGAAATTCTTTCGCTTTCGACTTTTTAGCAGCGATTTGCGGTTCTACGCGAAATCTGTTGACATCTCGCTCGGGTTCAAATTTTCTCAGATTTTTCTTTCGAAGTCAAAAGGGCAATGACAAATTTAAAAGTGTCTTTTTTTGGGGAAGGATTGGCGGGAGGGGAAAAAAATAAGCTAATTCAATTTCCCCCGCCCGCCATTCTCTCCCGAAAAAAAAAGACACTTTTAAATTTGCGACTGCCGAAATGTCCTATGCTGAAAAAAAGTTTTTTAAGCTAAGACCCGCAAATTGCGACGAATTTTTTTGTTTTCTTCAATGGCCGCAAATTGCGACCTAGTGTCGTTTGTATCGGAAATGTAGGGTGGCAGGATTCTAGAATTCAGCTTCCAATTCAGAGAATTTGACAAAAGGCCCACCTGCCACCACAAAAGTCCGGTGTCAGGATTCTGGGTTTTTAGGGGGCGTAGGGAAAAATCGACCCAAAAAATCCGCACCTCACAAATCTGGTGGTGGGATTCTGGGTTTCTAGGGACATTGAGGAAAGATAAGTCGCGAGCAGCGCCTGGCACCGGAAGAATCTGGTTTGGGGGTAGGGAAAAAATCAAGCCGACAACTCAAGACTCCAATTTAGTTTTGCAACAACATTTTTTAAAGCTCCTCATCCCTCCCCGCGAGATTGACGCACGGGCGTACCGGCCCCTCGCACTCTCTCCTTTTGTTAAAATGTTAGGCGGGCACCCACACGCTGTGGCACCGCGCGCCCGCGCAGATCCGCACCAGCGAGGGCGAGCCGGTGCACCCATCCGTGTCCACTGTTTTTCGGCGGGCAGTCCTGACGGTTGTGGCGGGCGGCAGCCTGCGCAGCCCCAGCCGCCGCAGCCGCAACACAGCGGGCGCCGCCGCGTCGAGGTTGACGAACAGTTCGTCGGTGACGTCGGTGTGGCGGAGGCTGAATTCTGACGACGAGGTTCGCAGCTCCAGCGTGCCCACCGTAACGCGGCCGCGGATAATCTCGCGCTCCCAGCCGGGTGGTAGGTGCATGACCAGGTGCGAGACCTGACATTTGTCCAGCGTCAACGGCGGGGAGCCAAGAGTGTATTGCAGCGACAAATGTAGGGGCGACCAGGTCTCGCGCAACCAGACGATTTGCGGGCAACACACCAGAGTGAGCGACGCCAGCCGCGACCCCAACGACAGCGGGCGGTGGGCCGTGCTGGCTAGAACCGAGCAGTAGCCCAACAGCAGCTGCTCGAGCACGAGCAAGTGCTGGAAGCTGCGTAGCGCCTGGCAGTGCAGCGCGCACAGCGAGCCGACCGCGACGCCCGCGGTAGACAGCGGCCAGCCCTCGACCGCCGTTAGGCAGGGCAGGTCCACCAGCTTGAGCGACGCCAGCAGGCCCGACGAAGACCGCACCCGCAGACCGCTGACGTACGGGGCCCGCTCCAGCGCCAGTTGCAGGCCATCAGTATTGTTGTGCGACCAGACGCACCGCGTGGTGCCCGGGCTCCAGTGGCAGCCGACCACTTTCAGTGAGCGCACCTGCGCCGAGAGCTCGACCCGGGCCAGCGGCGTGCCAAAGACCGACACTGAGCTTCCGCTGGCGTGCCAGGCCAGCTTGCGCAGGGTCCTGGCGTTTCTCACGACGACGTGCAGCAACCGCTGCGTCTCCTCCGCAGCCACCGTGAGCTCGCGCAGCACGGTCGCTGTGCGCGCGGGCTGCAGGGTGATCGTACCGGGCTGGCGGCGTGGGTAAGGGCGGGGTTTTCGAGCCGCAGCACGCACACCTGCAGATCCAGCATTGAGACGGCCTCCTCGTCCGAGGCCGGCAGGTCCCGGATCGTGAAGGCGCGCGACGACAAACGCCCGGTCGTTTCACGGCGCACTAGCCTGCCGAACGGCGCCTCCGAGATCGCGTATCTCTCCTCGTGCAAGCCGCGGTGGTCCAGCACGGTGAGCAGCGTCTGGTCCTGCAGGTGCCGGAGTGCCAGACAACACGCTACCAGGTTGACAGCGCTGTACACGCGCCGGCACGCGACCCGTGGGCTCAGCGCCGCGAGCGGCGCGCACCGGAAGACCGCGGGGCTGTGCCAGAACGCACTTTTGTGGCGCAGGTCGTTTGTCGGCGCCAGCACCTTGGCCAGGACCCCCAGCCTGCCGTAGTGGTCGGGCTGCTGCAGCAGCTCGGCCAAGAAACAGTGCCAGCGCTTCTCTAGCCGCAGCCTCTCGCACAGAGCGTTGGTGTTGAGTCCCTTGGCGCTGGCGCCGAGGGCCGCCACGTCTCTGGCCGACAGCCAAGGCAGGAGCAGTTGTACCGTGTGTGACAACATTCTGGCAGCGAAAAAAAAAGAAAACACACCCCCCGGCCCGCGCCAGAAAACAAGTCAGCCGACACAAATTTTGCAGAAAGAAAAAAAAAGTCCCCGCCCACCCCCGGCGTTTGCCGATCAACAGGCCCCCCCCCGGCGTTATGGGGGGGGGGGCCGCGCAAACACGGGTAGGGACACAACCCCCCCCCTCCCGGGAAAACACATACAGAGAGTGGGGCCGTGCGAAATAAGGCGCTGATTTCAAGCGCTCTCTCTCTCTTGCTCGTCTGTGCCCCCCCCCCCCCCCCGCCCGTCGTCGAGACTTCTCGTTTCCCCCCAGGGAACGGACGGTGGCGCAAAAAAAAGACTTGCAGCAGCCAAAAAAAAGGGGGGGGGGCGGGTGGGAGAATGGACGCGACCAGCAGAATTCTGCTGCAGGCGAATGCACGCCAATGGGCCCCCGCCACCTTCGCTAGGCCCGTGACGTACGCTCGCCACCGGCGGCCCCCGTCTTCGGTAGCCGCGTGCATCCCGTCGGACAGCACGGTGCGCGACGTGTCGGTGGGCTGCCTGAGCGGGCGCGGCACGGACGAGAACCCGCACGATTTCACCTTTGAAGATCGCAGCCTGCGCGTAGACCCGCAGAGCGGGCGCTGCGAACTGTGCGGCGGGGATGTCATTTCTTGCCCGGGCCACCAGGGCCATTTGGAGTTCCCGGAGCAGTTCCTGCTGCCACAGCTCAAGAAACAAACGTACCAGGCGCTCGTCCTGGCGTGCAAGTTCTGTGGCGCGTACCTGTGGGAGACAGGAGCGCTGGTGTCGGCCAGGGTGCCAACCGCGGCGGCGGCGGGCGAACTCACGGAGGCGGAGCTAACGGTTGCGCGGCAATCGATTTCGGTCGCGCTCCCGTTCCCGGACCACAGCGCGCGCGAGGCGATCGCGGCGGCACGTTCGGCGGAGTTCTGGGCGGCCACGGAGCGCTGCGGCGCCGACGCTCTGGCCAACATGGAGCCCGGGGCCGCGGCCCTCGTGCTGGGACCCCGCACTGGCGCCGAGCTGTCAGCCGCCGAGGTCGCCGGCGCCTGGGCGGCGCAGCCAGTCCTGGCGTCATGGCGCGCTGCCACCGCGGCCGCGTTCGGCGCCTGGCGCACGGCGCAGTCGCAGCGCGGCAAGCGCAGGGGGCACGGCCAAGAACGCGCGCCACAGGCCTGCGTACTAGTCCGCGTCCGCCAGGTGCTGGAGTTTGGCGCCCGTGCGGCCGTCAACCCCCCCGTGACGCTGCTGACAGTCGCATGTTTGCTGCAGCAAGAACGCGTGCTGCACGAGACGCTGGTGCAGCGGCTGGAGCGGCTCGCGCACCTGGGCATGACGAGGCGCTCCCGGGGGCACTTCGTGCGCTGCGCGCCCCCGTGCGAGCGCCAGGCGCTGGCCGGCGCCCCGAACCTCGAAAGGCAGCGGCGGGAGTGCAGCGCGCGCCTGGACACGCTCGCGGCGGCACTGGCCCGCCTGCGCGCGGAGGCCGCGGCCCCGGTTGAGGGGCTGGCGAAGCAGCGCTTGCAGAAGGACCCGCGCGCCGAACGGCTGGAGCCGGAGCAGTGGCGGGCCTTTGTGGTGAAGGCGGTCTACTCGGCTACGGCGCAGCGCAAGCACTTTTATCTGCAGTGTTCGCCGTGCCTGGGGGCTGCGGCGGGGCCCAGCCCACCGTCAGTGAGCGCGGCGCCTCCTTCGCGTGCGACTTCAGGGAGGGCTCGGCCACGTTCGAGCCCAGCAACATGTACTGGCGGGTGCTGCTGGCCGCCGGAAGTTTGCCGCTGGCCAGGCTGGGGCTGCCCTCCGGGCTGCAGCACGCCTTCCGCCTGAGCGTGTTGTCTGCCTCCCGCGCCCTGCTACCGCTCGTGCGCGCAACCGTAGGCGGCAGGCAGGCGATGCTCAACTACGGGCGCGACCTGACGCAGCAGATCACGCAGCTGATCGAGCTGCTGCGCTGTGCCTGGGAGGTGCGGCAGTCCTGGGAACAAACGGTTGCGTCTGGCGCGGTGCCGGGCGGGGCCTTGTTGTCCGCCGAGCTTGCTGTGGACCCGCTCGCCAAGGAATACAAGCAGACGCTCAGCTCCGCGTACTATTGCTGGCACTCGACCTTCAGCCGCGGCGGCAGCGACGGCGCGCTCGAGGACCAGCTGGGGCCGGTGTCCAGAAACCTGAGCGAGCTGCTGGGCAAGAAGGACGGCGAGTTCCGCAAGAACGGGCTCGGCAAGCGCATCGATCAATCGGCCCGCGGCGTGCTGATCTGCAACGCGCTCGTGCCCCTGGGCCACGTCGCGCTGGGGCTAGGCATGCTGCGCACGCTGCGGGAGAAAATTGTGGTCGGCGCACACAACCTGGCGGCCGTCCGCGCGGCCGCGGACCAGGTGCAGCGCGCCCGGGCCGAGCTCGCGGTCCGCCGCCGGCTGCTAGAAGAAGCGCGGGCCGCGCGGCGCGAGTGCGAGGTGCTGCAGCTGGTCGAAAGCAGCGACGACCTGCAGTACAACGACATGTACCCGAACCTCGGGCGCCTGTGGCGCGCAGCGACGGGCCAGACACTTTCTTTAGAGCAGCTGGCCGGGGACTACTCGTCGCACATTGAGATTGGCGATGCCGTTGAGGTCAGCCTCACCGAGGGCAGCAAGGTCGTCGTCAACCGCCAGCCCACGCTGTCACCCCAGAGCGCGCGCGTGTTCACTGTCCTGGCGCCGCGCGCGCCGCTCTACGCTACGGCGGCGCCGCAGCACTACTGCGTCGCGCTCAACCCGATCGAAGAAATACCGTTCAACGGAGACAACGACGGCGACGTCGTCACCGTCATCGCGCTGCAGGACCTGCAGGGCTGCTGGAGCTCCGAGGAGACCATGGGTTCCGCGCTGCTGGCCACGTCGCGAGCGGCGGGCGAGAACGTGGCCAAGTTGGCGCAGGACAACCTGGCAGTGCTGTTCCACGCGCTGGCTACGAACCAGACGTTCCGGCAGGAGCAGCTGCTGCATTTGTACGCGCTGCTGGAACAGAACGTGCCGGCGCCACGCGGCGCACACGTCGCTTTGCCGCCCCAGC
This sequence comes from Paulinella micropora, assembly GCA_019918135.1. Lineage (NCBI taxonomy): Eukaryota > Cercozoa > Imbricatea > Euglyphida > Paulinellidae > Paulinella > Paulinella micropora. Next base: position 24,296 of record WBZZ01006390.1, read on the forward strand.
CGTCGACACAGCCCGCCACCTGCGAGGAGGAGCCAGAGTGGTCTTGCTGGGACGTGGTCGCCACGTTCCTGCCGCAGGGCTTCGTGCCGCCCTGGGTCCAGTGCGACGGTTCAGAGGTTGAGTGGCGCTGCGCGCAGCGCTGGAACAAGGCCTGGCTCGGCCAGGGCGCCACCAGCCTGACCAAGCTGCTGCACGCCGACTACGGGCCCGAGTGGGCGGCCCTGTTCCTCAACTGCGTCAGCGTCTTCGTGCTCTGGTCCAACCAACGCCACAGTACCACCGTCAACCTGGCCGAGCTCGTGCACGACAACCCCTGGGGTGCTATTGCGGTGTCCGGCACGCCGGCCATTTCCGCACCAGCGGTTGTCGCACAGCCGCCTGGTCATTTCTCGTGGCTGTCGCGGGAACGCCGGCTGCGGTCGCGGACGGCCGCGCAGTCGTCCGTAGAAGATACCTTCCGCCAGCAGTGCGCCGTGCGCACGGCGCAGCTGCAGCAGCTCGCGGCCCAGCACCAGCGCGAGCGCTACACTGCAACCGTGCGCGGGCTCAGGGTCAGCGTCGCGTCCGGCGCCAAGTGCTCGATCGACGACCTGCGGCAGCTCGAGCTGCAGACGGGCCTGCACCTTTACGAGCAGGCGCTCATCTCGCCCAGCCTGTGCGGGCGCCGCAGCGCGTACTCGCGCTACGGCGACCCGCTCGACAACGGCTTCGTCACCCATTCCTTCATGTCGGGCCTCACGATCCGCGACTACGGCTGGCACATGGTGTCAGCCCGCGAGGTCGTGGGGCGCAACGTGCGCACCGTGGCTACCACCGGCTATTTCCAGCACTCCCTGAGCTTTGCCCTGCAGGACGTCCTGTACGTCGTGCCGGGGCTTCTCGTCAGGGGCGGCCGAGACGTCGTGCACGTGCCCGGCCGGGTCGTGGACGGCGCCGCGCAACGGCCCGTGCAGTCGGCGCTCGCGGAGGTTTGGTTCCGCGAGCCATTAGTGTGCGCGCTGCACCCGTCATTGCACGCCTGCCTCGCCCACCCACGCCGGTTGTGCGCCAACTGCGCCGCGCTGTCCGCCCACACCTTCCAGGCGCTCCTAGGTGACAACGGCGATTCCGAGGACGAGCGCGAGCGCCTGGTGCGGTCGGGGCTGCTGTTCGAGGAGCTGGCGTGGGCCGCATCTGCTGGCCGTGAGAGGCTGCCGCGGACAGTCTTTGCGCTGCCCGTGCTGGCCGAGAGGCTGCGGCGCGCGCATTCAAAGACGGTACAGGTGGCGCCCGTGGCACCCGCGCGGGCGCTCGTTACGCGACTGCTGCAATACTTGTGCCAGGTGCCCGGCGACGGCGCCTGGTGCGTGCACCAGGCCTACGTCGCCTCGGAGCTCACGGCCTGGCGCGTCGCGCACGTGTACCGCCTGTCCCTGCCGCTGCTCGAGATCCTGCTCAAGCAGGTGCTGTACTGCTTCCAGGTGCACCGCCTGCCGTTCGGCTACTCCATGGGCGGCGTCGCCGCGTCGTCCTACGGACATCTGGGCACGCAGCTCACGCTCAACACGCGCCACAAGCCGTCCAACACCATCCGCTCCACCGAGGGCCACCCCCGCATCCTGGCCCTCACGAGGCTGCAGTCCAAGGGCCAGGACTTCTTGCTGCGGGGCCGGCTGCGCAGCGCCGAGGACGTCGCCAAGTGGCGGGCCGTCGACCCGGCCAGGCGCGACGGCGTCCGCGTGCTCGACCGCGGCAGTTCCAGCGCGGAGCTGCGCGCCTTGCTGCAGCGGGCGCCCGCCGCCAGCCTCTGCGCCGCGCTCTACTCCTTCGACGACTACCACCAGGCCCTGCTCGAGCTGGGGCTGCCCGACCTGCGGCTGCATGTGCAGGACGCCAACCTAGACCTGCGGGGCCTAAGGCGCCGCCGCGCGCCACAGGTCAGGGTCGAGGCTGGCACCAACGTGAGCAAGGGCCGCAAGCGCTCGGCAGCAACAGTAGCGACTGTGTCCAAGCGCGCGCGCGCTGCGGCAAAGTGGTCCAAAGTCTCGCGCCTGGGCGCACTCGTCGCCTTTGACGACGCCGCCGCCAGGGCGCACGGCTTTGCGCACGGCGGGCTGCAGCTGGCCAGGCTGCTGCGTTCGCAACTGCCGTCCTTTGCTGTGTGCTCCGCCTGGGCGTCCAGGGAGCGGGGGTGGACGTGCGTGCTGCTGCGCGTGTGCAGCGGTACCGGCGCGCGGCAGAAGGCCGGTGCGCCCTTGCCCGCGCAGGCCCGCTTCGACACCTACCAGTACAACCACACTCAGCTCTACTGCGAGAGCCTGCTGCGCCAGGCGCTCGCCGCCATGCAGCCTGCCGTTGGCGTCGACGCCATCGACCTGTCACCCGCCGACGGGCTGCTGTCCGTGCAGATGCGGCCCGGGCGCACCACGCTGGCGCAAGTGCGGCGCCTGCTCGCCAGGCCCGAGTGGGTGCCCGAGTCACTCGAAATCACGGACCCGCTCGTCGCCTTCCAGGCCCTCGGCATCGAGGCCTGTTGCACCGCGCTGTCGTCCGAGCTCAGGAAGGCGCTCAGCGGCCTCGGCGAGCTCGACTTCTGCCACACGCAGCTCCTGGCCTCCACCATGTGCCTCAAGGGCCTGCCCCTGCCCATCAGCCGCGCGGGCTACGCGCAGCTCGAGGACGATCCGTTTGAGCGCGCGCTCTTTGAAAAAAACGGCCGTATTTTTATCTGGGAAGCGATAGACAAGATTTCACAACGTGGGTCGATGTACTGGCGTTTTGTTTCGGGCCAGCTGCCAGAAGTGGGCGATGCTTACTTTCAAATTTCACACGAGCCCCGGCAGGCGTAGCTCTGTTGCATTAAATCTTTCGCTCGCCGTTTTTTTTTTTAATTAAAAGATTGGCTGTTGTAGTAAAAAGCATTGGTACAGACTATTGCGTTTTATAAAATCCCACCAGATTTGCAACAGCTTATGAACAAGTCCGGACTTTGTGCGTGAACAGAACCCCCGGCCCTCTCCACCTCCCCCCCTTTCGGGGCTTTGTCGCTCAGCGTGGCCCTGCCCCTTGTCCAAAAAGCCGCGATGTGGCTCATGACAGACAGAAAAGGGGTTTGGGGGGGGCCGGTCTCAAATCACCAAGGAAGACAAACAAAAAAAAGAAAAAAACCTGGGTGAAAGCAGATTGCGGAATTGAACAGGCAAAGGGGGGGGAGGTCGTGTGCATGTATGGGGGGGGGGGGGGGGCCGCGCCAGGCAGGTTCAGAAGTTGGGAAAAAAATTAGGGAGGGAGAGCGGAGTGTGTGCTGGGCCCAAAAACAAAAGGGAGAAACAAGCAAAAATGGACAGCCGCGCCGAGACCGCTGAGCTCAAATACGAAAAGAAGCGCCGGCTGGACGAAGGCAACCAGAGCAGCCAGAAGCGCCCACGACGCGACACACCCCCCACCGCCAAATCGTCCGCTGTCCAGTTGTGGCTGCAGCGCCTGGCAAATGCGGAGCCGTTTGTGTCCAAGAGGCAGGGAGTCAAGATGCTACAGCACTACGGCGCAGCTTTCAAAGTTACAGATGAACGGCTTGTGTTCAAGGAATGGAGAGCTGGACAGGAGACCGCGGACCGGCCGGCCTGTGAACTTTGCTACGTGGAAGAAAACCTCGCGACGGTGGCGACAATTTCCAGAGACCGTGAGTGGCCGACAGTCTGCGCGCGGCATGCACCACCGACAGACCTTGGTACGAAGCCTAACCGTGCCGGGGGCGACACTGTCGCCTGTGAAACACAGATAGATGGACGCGCTGACAAAAGAAAATACAAGTGTACCGAATGCGACAGTCGCTTTACGCGAGCTGATAGCCTCACAGTGCACAAACGCGTGCACACAGGCGAAAAGCCCTACAAATGTACAGAATGCGACAAGCGCTTTGCGCAGGCTGATAGCCTCACAGTGCACAAACGCGTGCACACAGGCGAAAAGCCCTACAAATGTACAGAATGCGACAGTCGCTTTACGCAGGCTGGCCATCTCAAAACACATATACGGACGCACACGGGCGAGAAGCCTTACATGTGTACTGAATGTGACACAGTCTTTACACGCGCGAGCACTCTCAAAACACATATGCGGACCCATACGGACGAGAAGCCGTTCGCGTGCACTGAATGCAAAAGTCGCTTTGCAGAAGCTGGCACTCTCAAACAACATATGCGGATCCATACGGGCGAGAAGCAGTTTGCGTGTACTGAATGCGACAGTCGCTTTACGCAGGCTGGCAGTCTCAGAAAGCACGAGCGGAGGCATGAGGAGAGCAATAGGTGGCGGCATATATGTGCGTTTGCGTCGTTCAGCACTGCTACAGTCGGTACTAACGGTCTGGTCGCATGCACGACGCGCTGTCCAACCGCGCAGTCGCTGGATGCCCACGTGCAGCAGTGCCATACGCCCGAGGGCATCGCCAAGCGTTTCAAGAGCGAACAACAGTTGGCAGAGTTTCTCGCTGCCAAGGGCTGGGAGTTCGACCGCGACTTTGCCAATGCAATCTTTTACAAGCACTGCAACGAGCGGATCACCCCGATCACCGGGGCCGTGAGCGCGCGCCCTGACTTCCATTTGCTCAAGTTCCAGTCGCTGGCGCCAGATCGTAGGTGTGTGCTGCTGCTGTGCAACGACGAGTTTGCGCACCGGCGGTACCGGTGTGAGCTCGGGCGCATGCTGGAAATTAACACGGCACTAGCAGCCAACGAGAACTTTCGAGATTTGCCAATTGTGTACATTCGCTTCAACCCGCACTGGTTCGAGGTGGACGGCGTGCTCCACGACCCCCCGCTGCAGTCTAGGTTCGAGCGCCTGCAGCGTTTGTTGGTAGATATCGAGGCAGGACACGCGCCGTTGCGGCCGACCGGTTTATCGTTGTTTTATTTGTACTGCGACCAGCAGACACAGCCAACGGCCGCGCCGTGGCAGCGGCTGGCGGGATTGTACGAGGCCGCTGAGAGTGACGGTAACTCGGAAGTGGCAATAGCGCTGCGTGACTGCGTGGTGTTGGCGGAATAACAACGGGTAGTGTGACTCCCGTGGCCGGCAAAATCAAATGTGCGGATGACAGTATTTTTTGCGCAGAATACGGCGGGGCTGCAGAACGTCCTTGCAGCGAGGGTCGATGTACTGGCGCTTTGTGTCCGGCCAGCTGCCGGAAGTGGGAGATGCTTACGTCCAAATGTCAGACGATCGCCTTCCGACCTGCGTAAAAAGTGCTTAAATTTTGCTTGGTGGTTTTTTGTATAAAATTAAAAGATTGCACTGTCACGATTTATTTTTAAAAAAAGGATTTTGCAGCAGCAGAATATTGCATACAAGGATAAAGCAGTTCATTTTAATTGAAGTAAAAAGCACTACTACAGACGATGACATTATGAAACCCCCACCAGATTGGCAACAGCTTAGCTCATTGAAAAGGTCCGGACTCTGCACAAACACCGGCCCCCCCCTTTCGGGGCTTTGTCGCTCAGCGTGGCCCTTGTCCGAGAGAAGCCACGACGACAGACAGAAAAAGGGGTCGGAGGGGGGACCGGTCCCAATTTCGCGCAACCATCCGGAGTTTGCGGCAAAAAAGCTGTTTTGTCTCGAAATTCACCGGGTTCCGGGAAGATGTTAAATGCATCCGGAAGTGGGCGACGTCTGTTTTCAAATTTCACACGATCCAGCGTAAAAAAAGTGAGTAAATTTTGCTTGGTGGTTTTTTGTTTTCAATGAAACGATTGTCTTAAAAGAAATACAGGGTCAAGCAACGGATTCCCGCGCGGGTTACTGTTTCAAAATGTCTAAATTAGGGTGGTCCAAGTTCTGAACATTTTGCCGCAGGATGTTTTTTAGCCGGACCCCGATGGCCTCATCGCACTTTTCGATGTAGAGTGACGAGCCTTGTGTTCGGCAGTGCCAGATCACGGAGATTTCTGGCGAACTGACTTTAAACAAGCTAACCCTGCAAGGACCGCTGACACAGAACTCTGTGTTTGGCAGCGGGTTTGCTGTGCGTGCCAGTTTAAGGCGCGTGCAATGGGGCGCGTGCAGGACCAGCGGGCTGCCGGTAGCTTCGGTGAGGCTGAAGTCTGATAGTCGCAGTTCGAACACGCCCGTCAGGTTTTCGACAAGGGCACGCGGCAGGCTTATTTTTTGGATAGTGACCTTTCGCAGGTTCTGGATCAGTCGCGGCAGCGTGCAGAGCTGTGTTAGCCAGGCTTTAATCTTTCGTGCTGTTTTGCCGTCGCGGCCGAAGAGGTTCAGAGATAAAGGCAACCACGAATCGTACTTACATTTGTTGACCAGCTTCGTGAGTGTCTTGATGTCTACTGAGAAGGCACGCTCGCCCTGCAAACAATTTTCCCAGGCAGTCTGCAGGGCTTTCTTGTTTTCGAGCTGTTCAAGGAAGCGACGTTCGGCTTCGGGTGGATAGATTTTCTGTACTACTTGTTTTTGGTCATCTTCTCCGTCGAGACCTTCTGTAACATAATTCCAGAGTTCAGGTGTCAGACATTGGTACAAGCCGGGCATTGAGCCGGCGAGATTTGCCCTTGCTGTTTTATTCTACTCTTTTTTTTTTAAGAAAAGGCGCATTGGTACACACACGCAAAAATAAATAAAAAATGTTTAGCGCGGGGCGTACGGGTCTCGCAGGCGTTTCTTAGGGGAACGCCCACCCGCGGGCGTGAGCCGGGTCTGCGACAGTCTCTGCTTGCCCCAGCCGTCACGCACGAACAGTTGCACTTTCTCCCGCCGCCGGCGCGCCAGGTCCCAGCCACTCACAGGCAGCACCGTGTCCAGTACTTTGGACGCGCTGGTCCGCTCCTTGGCGGTGCTCAACAAAATATCATAGCAGGGCCGAAGTTGCGCGAGCCCGTCCTGCAGCAACTGCTCCACGTCGCCGGCCCCGCCGCAACTAAGCAGCACGGGCTCTTTTGCGCCCGGGGGTACGTCCAGGAGAAACTCGAAGGAGAACGAAATGGTGGTTTCGTCGTGATGCGCGCCGGGCAGGGTCGTGCGCAGCGAGAATTTGGTCTGGTCCTGCTTGTTCGGCTTGCCCAGCGACCCCTTCAGCTCCGTGCAGGCCGCGGGCTTGCTAAGGAACAGGGCTTCGAACCACGACGCCTGCGGGCGGCGGGCTAGCGACAGGAGCCAAGAGGCCGTGCGGACTGCCTCAGGGATCTGCAACAGCCTGCACCGGTCCAGCGCATGGTCGGGGACATCGTCGTCCTCGCCCCCGGAGTCGTTGCTCTCGTCGTGGTCGCTGACGTCACATTCTGGGGCCCGCTCGTAACGCACATGAAGATTGACACGGCAGCCCGTGGCCACGAGCGTGGTGCCGGTCAGCCCGAACGCACGGATGCTCTGCAGGGCACCGAGCGCCGGCATTGGCCCGGGGGCAGTCTGCCTACGAGGATGTCCAACGGGCACCGCGCTAGCTTCGGTGGCAATGTTTTGTTTCTGTCTGCCGAAAAGAAAAAAAGACGGGCGCCAGTTCCCACCCCCCGGCGGCCCCCCCCCCCCTTCTTCTAAGCCGGGAAAAAAAAGTAGAACAACGAAAGAAAAAGGGTGGGAGGCCGGCCCCCCCCCCCGAATCCGGGGGAAAGCTGGAGACGGGGGGGGGGCAAGTGACAGCGGGGCTTCTGCAATTTTTTTTTGCTCTGCTTTTTTCTTTTTTTCTGAAGTGCTGCACCTTGTGCGCCACCGGCCCCCCCCCACCCGGACGACGTGAAGAGGAGGGAGAGAGAGAGAGAGAGAGAGAGAGAGAGAGAGCGCAGACCGCACAGACCGTAAACAAGGCGGCCCCTGGCTTTTTACGGTTTGTGCGTTCGTGCACACCACGACGCAGCCGAACAAGCGGGGTCCAGATTCTGCTCCGCTGGGCGGAGCAAGGCCGGGCCCAGTACGACCTGGGGGTTTGCTACGAGCTAGGCTTTGATGTACCGGGACGGGATCGGAGAGCCCCGCGACCTAGACAAAGGCTGTCATGTATTTAACCCGGGCTGCCAAGTCCGGATGCCTGGAGGCTCGTTTAGACCTAGTGCGCAGTGCCGGGCGGACCAAGAAAAGGAGAGCGCGGCGCAAACAAAAAGTAGTGAATTTAAGAGAAACGACTCGTATTAAGTAAAAAGTCTTTCGCGACAAGGCACTAGCGTCAATTTCGCGGGGCGGAGGCCCCTTCCCCCCCCCGGCCAGCAAAGAAGAGGATCCGGCGTGTTGCTTCTTTTCTTTGTTTTTTTAATAAAGATTAAATAAGATCGAACTGTCTCTCTCTCAATTACGCGACGGCGCACCCGGTCAGGGTGAGACTGACGGGCAAACTGGCCACGCACTGCCACGTGTTCTGTTCCTCGTTATAGCGCTCTACGCTGGCCAGGGGCTCCTGGTTCGCGTCAGTGCCCCCCAGCACGTACAGCTCGCCGTCAAGTACCGCCGCGCACGAGTCCTCGCGCGCCTCGCGCATTGGCGCAACCTCGTGCCACGCGTCCAGGGCCGGGTCGTAGCGCTCGACCGACGTGAGCACGCGGTCCCCCACCGCCAGGCCCCCGATGGCGTACACCCGCCCCTTCAGTACCGCCGACGAGCAACCCCACCGAGCGACTTTCAGCGGCGCCACCGCCACCCAACGGTCGTGCTCCATCTTCTCCGCGTGGTCGAGGATCTTGTTGTCGTTGTCTATGCCGCCGAAGACGTACGCGTGCCCGCCCACGCTGGCCGCGCCCAAGTAGCCCCTGGGCCGCGACAGGCCGCAGCAGTAGGACCAGCTGTTGGCCACTACGTCGTAGCGCAACACGTCACTGGTGTACTTTCCTTTGCAAGCTCCGCCCAGCACGTACAGGCTGCCGCCCAACGACAACGCGCTGGAACCGACGAATTCGTATGGCACGCGCGCGATAGCTTCCCAGCCATTTTCCTGCTGGCTCAAGTCCAGCCTCTCCGCTGTCGTCGTCGTGTTGTTCAAGGACACGGCCCCCCCGACCGCGTACAGACGCCCCTCGAGCGCTGCGCCGGCGATACTCGAGCGCGCTTGATTTAGCTTGGCGCACTGCGTCCAAACGTCTTTCTTGGGGTTGTAGCAGTGCGTAGCCGCCAGCCGGTCGTGGGCGCCCGGCGCGCCGCCGCCGTAGCCGCCAAACACGTACAGCCGCGCGCATCTGGCCGGGACAGACGCCTTCTGAGTGCACGTCCGCGACAGCGTCGAGAGCGTGATTTCCAGGCGCCGGTCCTCGTGGTCCACGTCCGCCTCCACTTCCAGCACGGTCCGGGCGCGTAGCCGCTGCAACTCCTGCTTGCGCCGGCCGATCACTTGGTGCACCTGGTACAGCCGGGAGCCGAGGTCGTGCTCCTGCTCGTCGTCGCATTCCACGCGGAGGCGCAGCGCCTCGCTCTCGGAGTTCAGGGCCCTGATGTCCTGCTCGCGCCTGCTGATCTCGGCCTCGAGCTGGCGCCGCGCGCCCGCGCTTGCTTCGGGCAGGCCCCGCCACTTGGTGTGCGTGCTCACCAGCGTCAGCGAGAGCTTGCCGTCGCCCTCCGTGTTGCGTGATATTTCAAGCCTCGCCTTGTCGTCCTGCCGCTGCTGTGTGAAGCGGTCGCCAGACGTCTTGTACAGCTGTTCCACGTTGTGCAGCAGGTCCCCGAACACTTCGAGGGGGTTCTGCGGATGTTCGGCGGTTTCTGGCTGCGCCAGCTTCCTTTTCTTGTGACTCGACAGCGACCTTTTTTGCTGCGCGCTGGCACAGCTTTCGTCCTGGCCACGAATCGAAGTGTTTGGGGGGGGGCCTCCAAAAACACTGAAGAAAACAAAATGGAAACGGGCGGAGGAGGGAGGGGGGCCTAATGCCTTCTTGGCATCCCCCCCCTCCCCCCTTTTTCGCCGCTCCCCATTCCGCCCGTTTTTTGTTCTTTTTTTGGGGGGTGAGAATTTTAATAAAAAAAGCTAAGAAAAATAATACAAAAACGAACTCTCTGGCTTTGTTCTTAGCGTGTTCCTTTTTGTTCTCTTGAACACCAGTCACCCCGACCGCCGGCTATCTTATACCGCCGACAGGAACAAAAGCAAAAACGAACCGACCTGAGAAGTAAAGAAAATCACAGCCTGTCCCGTAACATGTTGTTCAGCCCCGCCACCATGTCCATCGCCTGCGCCGCCGCGTTCCTGTGCGGCATGGCGTGGCTGCTGTGCCTGCAGCTGGCGACCGAGAGCGGACGGCCGCGGCGTGTCGCCGTGTTCACGACCCTGCGCCTGTGGTTCTGGACCGTAGCGCACGCGGCCGCCGTGCTGCTGCTATGTGAAGGGCACCGGTTGCTCTGGCAGATCGCGTACCAGTCCCTGTTGCTGCCGCTGGCGTGGCACGTGTGGCTAGAGTGCATAGAACGCTACCCGTACGGGCTGGCCCCCTCGAACCTTCGGAACCGGTGCCATGACATGAGGTTTCTGCGCCTGGCGGTGTGCGTAGCCTCGGCCGCGCTCGCCGCCGCCACAGAAAACCACTGGCCGCCCAGGGCTTTCTTGCTGACCGCCCAGCTGTACGGCGCCTGGTTGTTCTTCAGCAGCAACTCGCGGATACGCGCGCTGCAGCGGAAGGTCGGCGCGAGCGACTCGGCGCGGGCGGCGCGGGCCAGGCGTACTCTGTGCTGCTTGCAGTGTGCCTCCGCGTGCTGTGCCGTCCTGCACGCGTTGTACTTTATGCTGTGGCTCTGTCTAGAGCTGCCACGCGGCGGGGCCCCCGTACGCTGGACGTTCGGCTTCATGTCCGCCCTGCTGCCCACGCCATGGCTCTGCCTCGTAGCCCTGCAGCTGCTGCCCAAATTGCAAAAGGTCCCTTCCGGGCCAAGGCTTTACCTCAAGCCCACGCAGGCCGTGCGTGTCCAGAGCGCACCGTAGTCCTCGCGCTCGTCTCGGTTTAGTTTCAGGCACGCCACGCGCATGAACACCGTGTCAGACGACCCTTGCAGCGGTAGGCTAGCTACGATGTCAAAAGCAGCGCGCTCGTTCACGGGGTTCTGGGCTAGCACTCGCACTGCCCTCCCGCTGGGGCTCAACACCGCGAGCCGCAGCCTGGGCTTGGTGCTACCGCCGCAGTAGTGCACCTGGCCCACGTCCGTGGCTATCTCGTCGACAGTGAACGTGCCGTTGCGCGGGTCGCCCGTCGTGGAGATGAACAACAGCGAGCCGGTCGAAGTAACCGCGAACGCGGCCGCGGCGGACGGGACTGAAAGGCACTGCACAATTATGTCCGTGGTCGACCACAACAGCCGCCAGCTAAAGCCACCCGTGCTCTTGAGCCACACCGCCAAATTGCATTGGGCCCTCAGGCCCAGGCCGGTAGGGTTTTCCTGCCACAGCGGCAAACCCCACGGTGGGTCGTTGGCCTTTGCATAGGGCACCAACCCGTCGTCTATCGCCCTGCCGGTGGACAAGTTGTACAAGTGGTATGGCACAACATACTCGTCGGATCCTACCCACCACACTTGTTGGGGGCAAGACAACAGCATAAACAAGAGACTGTTTTGCACAGCCGACACCATGAAGGAACAGTAAAGAGTATCCAACCTGATCGAGCGGGCATTTCTGCTGGCAAAGCTCCAGTCCGTGCCGTCGGGAGGCGGCCAACCCCAACTGCTGGCTTCTACTATCCAAGGCCAAGGTGCAACCAAGCCCCAGATAGCGCCCTGATAGACTATCGGCTGGCTTATTAAGGGGCCTCGGTACAGGCGCTTAGACAATTGTGTATTATTAGCTGTCGTGCTCACAAACACGTAGGTGTCGGCCGAGCCTTCTGGCCCGCTGCGGTTCGTCATTACGACATCGTCGAGCCCGTCTCTGTCCAGGTCGCCCAGCGCCAGTTGCGGTTGGTACCACTGCATCTTGGCGCCCGGAACCATCATCAAGCTCTCGTACTGCAGCCTGCCTAGACCAGCCAAAAAGTCCTGCTCCTGGTAGGCGACGCACTGCAGCCCGCCGCTGACGGCCGGCAGCAGCCGGCCCTGCGGGCACGTGTACGCGACGCCCGTGCCGTTGTTGTTGTCCCTATACCCCGCCTGGCAGAACAGCGTGCACTTGGGGCCGTCAGTTGTTAGGTAGTTACACTGCGAGCCATACACCGGCCCGCGCGGCAGCTCCCACTGGCACGGGATGCGGTTGCAGCCGTTAGTACCGAAGCCCTTGGTGGTCGCGTTGTTCTGCCAGTAGGCGGTAACGTTACACGTGCACAACGTGTAGCCTCCACTGTCATACGAGCACGTTGCATTCGGGTGACAAGTGGTGCTCGTGCACGGCGCCGACACACGGTTGTCACATCGCAGTCCCGCCCACGTGCCATACACGGGGGGCGACGTCGTCTGGTAAGGAAACTGTTGAAATAGCGGACAGTCTGGCATCGGGTTATAATACCAGCCCAGCGCACAGCTTGCGACACATTCTGGGCTTGTCTTGGGCCCCTGGCAGCCCGCCATAACTAAAGCGGCACTATCGAATCCCCCGTTGTCGGCGCTGCACTTCGTCGCCATAGTATCATACCAGCCCATCGCACACGTTAAGGAGTTGGCGGCAGAGTAGTAAGGAATATAATAGTCACGGCGGCACCCGCAGTACTGGTTAGTCGTGCTATCAGCGGTAGAGCGGAAAGCAACGTTTACCCAGGAGGGAAACAGCAACTGCATGTTGTAGCAATCGTCTGCCCAGCGCCCAGCCCATGTACAAACTGTCTCACCGTAGCAAATAGCTATAATGTTATAATAACCCTGGTAATAATTGAAAACCATCGGATTCGCAGTTTCAATAAGAGGGAGGAGAGTGCGGGAGCGGGGTTGGGTCTTAATATCAGGTTTTTACTGTGTGTTCTTATTTTGTTTCTTAAAGTATGATTTCTTTTTTTTTGAAAACACCCACCCACCCCTTAAAGCAGCCCGTGCTTGTTCCCCCCCTTTGCTCTCTTTCCCTTGACTTCTTTTTTTTGCGGAGAGGGAGGGAAGTAGTGGGCCGGGAGGTTATCACAGGAAAGAAAGTACAAAAAAAAGGAAGGGCGTATAATCACTGACTACAAGATTGTTCCTAAACCTCCGCGTCCCCGTTCCCTCTCTCTCTCTCCTTTTTTTTGTTTTTGATTAAAAGAAAGACCTTTTACCCAGCGGAGGGAGGGTGTGGGAAAGGGGAGGCGAGGGACAGGAACAAGGGAGAGCCTGCTTGCGAACTATCAAAAAAAATCTGAGCGCCGATGTTTGTTCTGACTTAGAAATGTACGGGCCCCAGGTACTGCCCGACCAAACCGGCGACGCACGCGCAGACATTCTATACACCAGGGCGCGAGCTCGTGCGTGTACCAGCGTTCGCGGCCGCTGTCGAGCCCGCTCCAGTCCGCCTCGCAGTACCCAGGCCACTGTGCTCGCAGCCCGCACAGGCTGCCGCCCTTGCGCACTAACGCCACACGCACGTACGAGGCGGGCGACACACCTGCAACCTTGGCCAGCGCTGCCGTATCGCGCCCGTCGGCTCCTGTCGCCTCGATCAGCCGGCTGTCGTCGTCGCGTACCCAGTTCAGCGCGTGCTCGGCTCCCGCACAGCGGTACAGCCGCAGCCACAGCCGCACGCGGCCGCGGTCCACCGCTGCGCGGTCCAGGAACAACGGGATTTCCTGCACGGGCTGCGCCCCGCGCGGGACCAGGCGCAGCGAGAGTTGGTCGCCAACCATGGCCTGCGACAGGCGCAGCGCGTCGGCCACGCGCCGCGCTTGCGCGGCCGACTGTCGTCTGTGCACGGCGCGCGTGGTCTCTTCAAACAGCTTTCTCAGGCATTTGGGGGCGTGGGGCGCCGCGCGGCCCCAGCACCGCCGCACAAACAGCCATTGCTCGGCGCTGGTCTTGTGGCTGGCGTACTCGACAGGATCGGCGCCTAGCTCTAATAGCAGGTCCGCGAGCAACTGCCCCCGCGCCCACGCGATCTTCCGGCCCTTGGTGCACACGCTCCGGATGCCGTGCGGGTTCTTGTGGAACACGCACCACAGCATCGCCAGCTCAGTCCCGGGGCAGTGCTGCCAGCCCTCGGCCAGCACGTCGTCTACTGTCTGCGTTAGCGACCGTGGGGTGCAGATGAGCCTTTGCAGCAGCGCCTTGCGTGCACCGTCGTCTAGCGCGAAACGAGATGTAGCGCTGTTGCCAGGCGCCGCTGTACCGTCCCAGTTGACACGGCAGGGCTCGGGCAAGCCCTGCATTCGCTACTCTCTTTTTTTGGTTTTGTTGTTGTTCGCAGCGTGGTGCGGGGAGAAAGCGAGAGAAGGACACAAAAAAAACCAAATGGCGGTCGCGAAGAGGTTGGGGACAACCTCCCCCCGAGAAAAAAAAGGGAATGACGGCAAAGAATGGTACTAGTGCTAGAAAGAAACGGGGAAGGGAGGGGCCTCGTACGGGAACAGTACGCAAGGGATGGGAAGGGGGAGGGGAATAAGATCTCGTGAACAACCAGAGAGAGAGAGAGAGAACAGGAGGGGGGGGCACGCTTCCGGTTTTGACAATTGTGTGGGGGGGGGCCGCAGGAAAAGAAGTACCAAAAAAACCGACGCCAGAGGAGAGGCAGGGGGGGGGGCCGGCCCTCTTGAGCTCTTTTTTTTAGATGTAGGACCATTGCGAACTTCCTCTTGGGAAACTTTTCTCCCTGCACACACCCCTTTGTCTTCGCCTGTGGCACAAAAAAAAACCTTGAGCTAAAAAAGACTGACCAGACCCTCCTTTCCCTCTCTCATGTTCCGCACCCTGACCGTGTCGTTCGAGCCCTGCGCGGCCCCCTCTGACTTTTTCACGGGCGAAACTATACGCGCGATCGCGGCCAGGGCCAGGCTGCTGAGGTGGCAGACGTACTTGCTCGACCTGGCAGAGCTAGGGCTGGAGCCCGGCGATCGGCCGCCCGAAGGCGACGCCTGCGTGCTGTTGATTAGGCGTGGCGTGTGGCGTTTCATGGAATTGGGGTCCATGGCCTTAGGCCTGCCGTTACCAGCGGGCGCTAGCAGCCTGCTACAAGACGAGTTGCTGGCGCTGGAGTGGCCCGCCCCGGTGCGCGGCGGCTGCCCCCTCAAGAACTGCCAGACCCTGTCCTTCGGCCAGGCCGACGGCGCCGTGCCGCTCGGGCGGCTGCCGCTGCTGGCCCGGCTGAAGCGCGGGGGAGGGGCTGATCCCGGAGGCGCGCGACTGCCCCGCCTTTGGCAACCTGTACTCGAACAACCGCCGCCAAGGCATCTCGCCGCACGGCCACGACGGCCTGGCCGGCGTGATCGGCGCGAGGCTCGGCGCCGCCATGGGCCTGCACTGGCACTGGTACTTTGGCGCGCACCCCGTAGGCAGAGAGGTGAGCATCCAGCTGGACCACGGCGACGTGTACCTCATGTCGGCCGTCAGCGCGGGGGCCGGCTGGCGCGGCAGGTCGGCCCTGGCGCTCCGCCACGCAGCGGGCTCCGTGGGTTACGCGCGGTTCCTGCCCCCCCGCCCAAAGAAAAGAAAGCGACGGCCCGACAGCCCGCCGACAGCCTTGTGCCCTCCCCCGCCGCCGCCACTGAAGCTGCCGCTGCCGCCGCTGGTGCCGCTGGCGTTGCCGCCGGAGCTGCCGCCCGACTTTGTGCTGCAGTCCCCGCCGCTGGACCTGCCGCCGCTGGAGCCGCCGTCACCGCCCCCGCTCCAGTGACAGCTCCCGAAAAGAAATTATCACGGCGTCCCCCCTCCATTCCCCGGGCAACACCACCAAAAAAAAGCCACCGTCTATTTTTCTTTTTTTTTCTTCTTAGTAGGCGTGCCTTTTTTTTCTGTACAGAGATATAGGCAAGAGCGCCAAAAACTACGCAATTGGACCGACATTGTTGAGGGAACGCTGGCGGGGGTGGGATTTTTTTTCTTCTTTTTTTTGAACATCAGATATCTTGGCTTTTTTCTGGTAGATTAGTATTAAGTAAAAAAGAAATACACCCGGCGCACAAGGAGGTCTATTCAATGACCTCTGTCACTGTAACTTTCTACGAAGTGAATGACAGAGGATATTTGGTGGAATCTAGGATCGAAGGCAAGGTTAACCTGGGAAATTGGGATGGCTTCGATAACCTGCGCATTGCCGTCCTGAGAGCTCTGAAAATTCCTTTAAACACGCCGTTATGGCCTTCCAGGCAGGGCGTGGCGGTTAAACTCAACGAGGAAGAAATAAAAAGCGAAATAAAAAATGACGATCTTCGGTTAAGGGCAGAAAGCTACGAGGCAGATGAGCCAAGATTTGGAGATGAGGTGAAATTGAAAACGACCATGCACAAATGGTATAACAAGCTGGGCAAGCCAGTGCAACGAAAGGGAAGTGCTTGCATTTCGCTGACTGTCGCAACCGACGACGAAGAGACCTGGTACCCAGAATACGATCCACTGGTCAAATTGGTAAACCAGGAGGGCCGCACATTGAGCAGAGCTTTCACACAGGACGACATCACCGACGCAGTGAAGCAGCCCTTAGCAGAAGCGTTATTTGCGCTATTGAACGAAAGCCCGCAGTACCTTGTTGGCCGTGTAAAGCAAGCGCGTACACTAGACGAGATGTTGACAAACGCAATATATGGCAGGCTGCCTTTGTTTGGGCGTTACTACCCCAATACGATGATAGCTACGCTGAACAAGTTCCTAAAGAGTTCAAGCGTTTTTTTGCCTGCCGACTGGCGAAAAGCGTTGTCCGCGGTCATAACCCCCGTCGATCTAGAACGCGCTTGCTACCAAGTGGGTTATTACGGAACGCGCCAGCTGATCGCGGAACTGCAAGGGTGGAGAATGACGCCAAAGGTTGTGGAGCTGACTGACAAGCTGAATTCGGTACTTTGGACCATGACGAGAAACGAGCCCGATCGAGAGCGACGCAGAATGACCAAAAGAGTGCTAACAAGATTTGTTGGCACAGGTGTTCCACAAGAAGGAGTGGAAGAATTTTTGGGGAGCACAGGTCACACAGCTTGCGCCGGGTGTGGCTGCCGAAAGTAAAAAAGAAACACACGCAAAATCAGACCTACAAAACGACAGAGTCTAAAAAAGAATTAAAAGAACTTTTATTTTGGATGAAGTCTTTGGTATTTAGCTGCACTTCACTGGCTGTTTCCTGGCAAATTTCGCGACAAATGTGCCGGAAGTTACGGGTAACTGATGTTTGCCGCAATTTGCGGCACGCAAATGAAGTTTTCTTTTTGGGCGATTTCGGCAATAGTTGTTTAGCTAGAGAAAAATTTTGGGGAAAAAAACTGAGAGGGGAAAAAATGTAAATCTCAAAAAATTCCCCGCCCGCGTTTCTTTCCCCAAAATTTTTCTCTAGCTAAACAGTTATTGCCGAAATGTCCTTTGCAAAAAAAATGTTTTTTCACCAGCTCCGGATTTTGCGGTGAATTTCGCGACAAATGTACAGGCGCCGGAAGTTACGGGTAACGGATATTCTCCGACATTTGCGGCACACCAAAGAAAATTTTTTTTGGGCGAAGGACATTTCGGCATTTGGAAGGTAGTTAGAGAAAAATTTTGGGGAAGCCAACGCGGGCGGGGAATTTTTTGTGCATATTTAATTTTTTCCCCGCCCGCGTTTCTTTCCCCAAAATTTTTCTCTAGCTAAACAGTTATTGCCGAAATGTCCTTTGCAAAAAAATTTTTTTCACCAGCTCCGGATTTTGCGGTGAATTTCGCGACAATTGCACAGGCGCCGGAATTTACGGACACGTTTGTTTGTGTTTTGCCGCGAAGCCAGAATTCCCGGTGTTTTTTGGCATGCCAAAAGTACGTGCAGAACCAGATTCTTTAATAGTTTGCCGGTACCTGCAAGGTCTGTGTTAGACCCTGCGCGCGTGTTTTCTTTAGATTTCTTTCTAAGCTAGACGTACGAATGTGGGCGGGTTAGGTGCGTAGGAAACCAAGTCTGCGTCGTCTTGATTTGTTCTGAGCTGTTTCGCGACACTAGAAGTAATATACTGTCCTGAGGTAAGCCCGTTTCGTCCCGGATTTCGGGGAGCCACACTCCTTTGCTCAATTCCTTCTGCCCCAGACGGTCTCGACATATCTTGCGCAGGACTTCTTTTCGCATTTTCCAAGGACCAGAGGCTACCTCTTCCACTAGTAACGTTCCGATTGCTCTTGAACTCATCAAGCAGTGCCACACGAATAAAAGCCGACATAAACTGTTCCACGTCGCCTTTTGAAATTCCATTTGGTAGATTATCAGTGTTGTCATCGACGATGTCGATTGTGAACGAGAGTTCGTTACTTTGTAGCGTGAAGAGCTTGCTTGATGACGAGAGCGGGCACAGCCACGTAACGCCAGTGTAACCTTTATGAACATTGACGTTATTAAAACCTTTGTTTTGCAGGTAAAACAGTGCCTGCATGCAGGGCCCCCTGCAACAGAATTTCTTGTACGGTTTCTGTCGTAATCGGAACATGCTCAGAAACCACCACCACCTGGCACAGCGCTCGAAGGCCTCCTTGCCCTTTGGTTCTTGGAGCATATCAGTGACAAAGCCGTGCAAGCCCTTCATCAGGTCCTTGTTGAGCTTACCAACGCTGTTGGCGAGCAGGCTCAGCGCGTTAGATAGCCTGAGAGTTTGGTGTATCGCTTCGTCGCCTTTGCCTGTCGGTAGGAAGTCCAGGCACCAGTACGGGTCCAAGTCGATTACTTTGAAGGTCTGGTTGAACAACATATTTTCTGGCTTGCCGTCGCAGTGCAGACAGTTCATTTGCACCAAAAGGTCTATTACCTCTTTCCAAAATTTGAGATATGCCTTCACGTCTTTTTCCCTAACGTTTTGCAGATAGGATACGTCCGCGCCCTGTTGCCCTGCCGGCGGCTCGACATACTCCGTGACAACCCACAACACACTCTCAGTGTTGAATTGTTCCCTGAGGCAGCCGTAGACTTTTGGCGCCAGACCTCGGCTTGCAAAGAAGGATTGAAGCTGCATGTAGTCCAACACGTACGCGTCCATAGCAGCGCTTTCTTTTGTCTGATATCTAGCCATGCATTTGATTAGCAGTTCTCTCGAGGGCACAGCATAAACCTTGTCAGTCTTGAGCGTCTTAACACCTGGAAGGCTTAGAAACGTCCCAAGTTGTTTACTTGTAATGTCTATGCACGGAATATCTTCAGGGAAAGGCTGCGTGAACCTCTGTGCGGTTCTGTCTTGATGGTCGAGAAAGATTGCATCCAAGTGATCAAGATTAAGTCTGTCATCGTCGGACCGCAACATCGGGCAATCCGTCGTAAAGGGATGCCAGCGCAGGACTTTGGCATGAACCCTTGCGAAGTTGGTCGGTTTTGGCAGGGGCTCTTTGCAATCTCTGCAGTTTTGGGTTAGGCCTAATCGGTCGATTAAAAATTGTCTCTTGTGGGCAGCCCGTTGCATCTTTTTTTTCGCTCTTGGACTTTGCTCTTTCTTCAGACTAGTCTTTTAAGATTTATTAATCCTCTTTTTATATACGTTTCAGACATACAAATTTATCCCTTTCGCCTTTTGTTTTGTAAAGGTTGGAAAGAAAAACAAAATGCAAAGGCTCGGCGCATTTTGGTTTTTTTGGGGGAATTCCCTCCCCATTCGTGTCACGACCAACCCCATACATGTCGAAATCTAGGTTGGCAAGAAAAGAAAACTAGGAAAGGTTTTACCAAAAAAAAATACAAGTGATCGTTTTAAGGAAAAAAGAAAAAGATTCACGTAGATGCTAGCAAAAAAGAAGCCAAGACTGCAAGAAGATTCTATAGGCGGCTTTTTGTTCCCAAAGAAAACTTTTGTCATTCTGTCGCGCCTAGGCGCCCTTGGCCGAGCCGAAGCCGCAGGCGCAATTCTCGTCCTTGTGCAGCATCTCGTGGCACAGCGGGCCGTCGCACTTCTTCCACGCGCAGCCCTGACAATTCTCGGCGTGGTGCTCTCTTTCCGTGTAGTGCAGGGCCAGGGCACGCGCGCCGACCAGGGCCCTGACAACCTCGGTCCCGGCGCCCGCCTTGAGCAGCGGCGCGATCAGCTCCTGCAGCGCGTCCTCGTCGCGGGCTTTCTCGTTGAAGTACGCGATGCAGCCGTACCGCTGCGCACACCACTCGGGGTTGGAGGACCCCGCATCCCCGCGGCGCACCAGCGAGAACTCCTGCGCTGTTTCCTTTTTACTTTCCGCCACTGCTGGTGGTGGTGGTGGTTCGGTTCGCTGCTTCTTGTCAGGCCGGGTCATGTCTGCGTCGCGGGGGTTCTGGACGTCGGTCATTTTGGTTTTGCGCGTGGACCCCGATTTTTCTCCCAGAGGTTGGTTGTGCTTTCTCCCCCCCCCCCTCCCGTTCCCCCGGGGCTCGCACGGTATATTTTTCGGGAGGGGGGGGCCGGAGGGGGGAACGGGAGTGTGGGGGGGGGCCGGAGGGGTATGGAAAAGTCGGGGCAAGCAGAAGGGGGGGGGGGCCGAAGGTGGAGGCAAAAAAAATCCAGCCAGCAAATAGGCGCCAAAAGAAATGAATGAGAGAGAGGGAGGGAGGTGGCCGGCCAACGTGAGGGTAGGGGGGGATCGTTTCTCGGCCCCCCCCCCCCCGGAACGCAGGCCCGGGGAGACGATCTTCCTCCCCCTTTTTTTGAAAGATTTTCTGGTGCTCGCCGTAAACTTTTTACAAGGCGGCGGGCCGCGGGAGAGTGTTCTGAAACCGTGTGCGCAGCGCCCTGGCGCCCTCCATGACCGCGTCAGCCCTAGCCCCATGAGAAAAACCATTTCGACCAGATTGCAGAACAGCAGCAGCGAGGCCCGGTAGCTATTGCTCCGGGCGGTATGGTGCATGGCGCGTTCCAGCTGCCACAGCACGTAGGCACATATCACGGTGGACATGACGATCACCCCCAGCGTCCCGCGCGCTTGCACCGGCAGCTCCGTGCGCCACAGCAGGCTCAGGTTGCCGAGCACGGAACCGTACGGCCGCCAGATCTCGACGAAGAAGGTGACCGACGAAGCGAGCAGCAGCAGCAGCAGCGCGTACAGGTTCCTGTACGGCAGACAGCGCTGCAGGCACCAGCAAAAACACAGGACGCAGAAGGCGTCGACCACGGCGCACGTGTCGAACACAATAGTAGAGTCGGCGCGCAGCAGCACGAGGTCTGCCAGCACCACGGTGCCGCTGATCAGGAACAGCGCTAGGAGGCCCAGGTGCAGCACGCAGTCGTAGTAGAACAGCGCTATCTGGACGGCGCACGCGGCTAGAAACACGCCTACCAACCACGGGTGGTTGTTGTACCAGCCGCGACAATCCACCCAGCGAGTACTCGCGAGCATGAGCAGCAACGTGGCCGTCAGGTGCAGCACGGTATAGCCTATGACCTCGCGCACGAAGCCCGTGCGCTCCGCGGGCGTCAGGTTGCTGACCGTGAGTGTCGTCTGTTGCAGCTGGTCGATTTGCTTGCGCATCTGGGCGATCTCGATTAATAACAACTCATTGGCCGGCGCGTCTGGGGCTTCTGTGGAATTGTCACAGGCCTCCGCGACCTTGACGACGACCGCTTCGCTCTCGGGCATGAAGCGAACAAGAGGAGCGTGTTTTTGACACCCCAAAAAAAGGCGAATGTTGTTCTTAACACAGAATACACTGCTATTTTTTTTGGCAAACTTCTTTCCCCCCGTTTCTTGTTGGTCCTGCCAAGCCCCCCCCCCCCCGCCCACCTCCTCCCGTTCGCGTTCCCCACGTACCGGCCGCGCGTGGACAGTTCCCCCCCCCCTCCCCGTGCCCGCACACTTAACTTCCGTGCACATCACCTCCGCATTTCCCCCCGGTTTCCTTTTCCCTCGCTACATCTGCTAGAGGCCGGGCATTTTTCAGCTGGCAGTCGCGTGCAGAAACTCAAAGTTTTGGTGGTGTTTTTTTTTAATACAATTCAGGCATGAAAAGAACATACGAGCATTAAAAAAAATCTCGCCAACTTTCTGGTACACCCAACTTTCCGGGTGCTCGGGAGGGCAGAGCACAAAATCACCGGCGGCCGCGCTTGGCGCGGACGCGCTTGGCACGCTCGGCGAGCCGGCGACGGTGCTCGGCATGTAATTCTCGTAGAGCGCGCGCAGGATTGCGGCCTCGTGGGTCAGGTCGGGCCTCAGCGTGTTCTGGAGCTTGATGAGTTGCAGCAGCTCCTCTACGGACCCCGTGTCGGGCGCGCCCAGGACCTCCGCCTTCCACCAGCACTTGAGCAACTGCTTGTCCACGTCCGTGCGCAGCCCCCAGTGCGAAGCGCGCGCCCGCAGGTTGGCGGTCTCTAGGTCGGTGAGCAGGTCGTTGAGGAAATCACGGAACAGCGCGGTCTGGTGCAGGAAGCTGTTCCGGTAGAACTGGAAGGCGTGGATGACCTCGGCGCTGCGATTGCGGCGGTCGGTCTGCCCGATGGGCAGCGAGAAGGCCCGCGCGACCAGGGCGCACCACTGCTCGTGCGAAATCTCTTGTTCGGGGCGCAGGGCCTCGCGGGAGTACACCAGGGCCGTGTTGTCCCTGGCCGCGCACACGCCCGCCACGGCAGTAGTGCGTCCCGGTTGTAACGCGAGCTCGTAGAACTTGTCGGACTGCAGCTCTTCCAACAAGGCGAGCTCGGCCAACTGCCCCGCGTCCTGCTTGCCCGCCCGGAACCCGAGGCCCGGCAGGAAGCCCCTGTCGCTGGGTGCTTCCGGCACATTGTCCCTGTCCTTCCATTGAGCGGGGGGCACGCTGATCCTTGGCTCGGGAGGTTGTGGCTTGCTGCCTAGGCCGTTGGGCAGGCTGCCCTTGAGGTAGGCCTCCTCGAAGATCCTGTCTACGTTGCCCGTGCGCTTGCGCGCCAGGAGAACGCCGTCCGCGGCGTGGTCTAGGCTGAAGGCCAGCCTGGTGTTTTCCAGCTGCCGGCGGATGAGGTACGTTTCTAGCAGCGAGCACATCGGGCTGCAGGGCAGGCCCGTATGGTTCGGCCGGTACGGCGGGAACTCGACTACCACCACGTCCCTGCGGGCCCTACCCCAGCTGCGGCGGTGGAAGCAAGAGTACTTCCGCCGGTGTCTGAGTTCCGTGAACGAAATGTCGAAGTCGCACGCGTCCATACATTCGAAGACTTCGCCCAGCGTGCCGTGCTTCCTGCGCGCCAGCAGGCACAGGCCCTGCTTGTACATGCTGAGCACGATCTGGCTCGTCAGCTTGGACAGGTGACTTCTTAATTCCCGGGTCGCCGGATGGCGTGGCTTGTGACCGCTCTGGGTCAGGATCGAGATCCCGCCCGACAGGATCTGTTCTCTAATCTTGTTGAGAGCCTCGAACACGCAGGGCTCCATGCTCATCCTCTCTAGTGTCAGCAGGACCCGGCGGCTGATCTGGGTGGCCTGGCGGGCCTGCACGGGGAAAATATCTTCCTGCCGCAGGGCCGCCATCTTCGCCAACACAAAAACCTCCCCCTGTACGGCCCAACGTCCTGCACGGCATCGCAAGCAAGGGGGAGCAGGGAAATGGAAGGAGAACTCAGGAAATTTTTTGTTCGTGGGGGCCCCCTTTTTTCTTGGAAAATGCTGTCTGTGGCCTTTAGACCTCCCTTTCTCCCGCCCGTTTTTTTGGGCGGGGCCTAAGTACTTGCACTCTTTCCCCTCTCCTCCCATTTCCCCACCGATCTGCGCACTTTTCACGCCGGGCTACCCACACCGAGCAAGAAAAATCATAACTGCCAAGGAAAATGGGGGAGGGATTTTTACACGGTTCGAAAAGGTTGTGGGTGGGTCTCAGCCCTCCACACTGCCCCCCCCCCCGACTAGCACTCTTTTCTTTTTAATACAGAGAACAGCCTGACTATTAAGAAAAGTTATTATAAAAGTCATTGTGTTGATTGTCCATGGCCAGGTTTTCCTCGGAAGATTCCGGGCCCTCAAACCCCTGACCCCGTTGTATAGCAAAACGGGTGAATCTAGTGGTGGCAGAATATCGTCGTGCTCCGAAGCGTTCCTGCCATTGGCCGGCAAGTCCTCACGACGATCTGGTGCTCTGTGCGCGCTTGACTGTGCGGACACGCCGTCGGATTGACTGTGCGGGCCCCAGCCACCGGCGGCGGCTGCGGGGCTGCTGTGAGGGCTGTCGGCCGTCACCCAGCCGCGGCGCGGCTGGGGGGCTGCCGCTGCTGTCGGGCCGTCACCCAGCCGCTGGCGGCGGCCTGGGGGGCTGCCGCTGCTGTCGGGGTCCAGCCACCGGCGGCGGCCTGTGCGGGCTGCCGCTGCTGTCGGGCCGTCACCCAGCCGCTGGCGGCCTGGGGGGCTGCTGGTGAGGCTGCTCGGCCGTCACCCAGCCGCTGGCGGCGGCCTGGGGGCTGCCGCTTGCTGTCGGGGCCGTCACCCAGCCGCTGGCGGCCTGGGGGCTGCCGCTGCTGTCGGGCCCAGCCGCTGGCGGCCTGGGCGGGCGGGTTCCAGGAG